>JZRO01000559.1:0-67753 GCA_000963465.1 Blastocystis sp. subtype 9
CACTTGCATGTTTCCTGTTTGTTCTACTCTTGTGTCTGGAAAAAACAAAGCACATCTCCGAAGCTAGCATCGAGTACGGAGTCATGGGCACGCCATTGTGCAGACGACATCCCTCCAAAATTAACTTGGGGTCGTATCCGCGATACGCGATGTTGTAGATGGTAACCATCAAAGGGAATTCCTGGTCCATCTACGCTAAACCCGATCTCGTGCCAGAACCTGGGTGTTGATCAGCATGTCGTAGACCTCCTTGCAGGTCGTCGTACCCTGCAGCTTCTGGCCGTTCAGCATCTCACGCTCCAGCTCCTCCCAGCTCTTCCCCGTGCGAGCAAAGGCCTCCGCGCAGCGCACATTGCGACCTCCCCAGCAAGTGGTGATCAGGTCCGCGACTCCGGCGGACTGGAAGAATGTATTGTCCTAGGCTGAACGCTCTCCCGCTCGTTTACTTGGACTCCCTTGTAAAACATCTTGGCGAACTTCTTCATCTCCTGCAGACCGATCCGAATGAGGGCTGCCTTGGTATTGGAGCCGTAGCCCAGAGCGTCAACAAAGCCTGCACCCAGCGCAATCACGTTCTTCAGCGACCCGCAGAACTCCACTCCCACCGGATCGTTGACGAGCTGCACGCAGAAGTTGGGCGTGTTAAACAGCACTTGCAGCTTCTCTGCGTGGTCGCGAATGCGGTAGCTAGACATCACACCTTCGGACGACACGCACCCCAGCGTGGCCTCCGCAAACTCACCCGCAGCAATCTGGTTGGCGACGTTCGCTCCGCAGATGATGGAGCAGTCGATGTTCAGCTCGTCGTAAATCATTCCCGTAATGAGGCGGAGACGGCCGTTCTCGTCGTGGTCCACTCCCTTGATGCAGGAGATGGCATATGTGTTCGGACGAACGTGGTGCTTTATCTGGTCCAGCGTCTTGGGGAGAAACTACGGTGAACAGAGAGATCCGAGCACACCTGATGAGGAATGCAGAATACCAGACAGTCGGCATCTTCGACACACTTCACGAGATCGGGACAGGCGATTATATTCTCTGGAATCTTGAATCCGGGAAGATACGTTTCAGTGAAGGCAAATAGACGCAAGCGAAAGGATATTTCACATTCTCGTGCTCCGTATTGATGATGTCAGACAGTTTCCTGTCTCCTATCATCTCTTCATACACCCACATCTTGATCTCATCTTCAAAGCAGTCATATCTTTTTGCATTCTTTCCAAGAATCATCGACAGCGCAGAGGCCCTAGCATAAACACGTTATCTCACACCTACCAGTTGCCACTTCCAACAATCGCCACACGATCTCTCGCTTTCCGGCTTGCAATCGACTTTTCACGTAATACCTCATCAGAGCACTCTTCACTCATCCTTTCTCGCAATATTAATGATTTTGTGAGAGGTGCAGAATACGGGGAATTCCAATAATCAGGGAGTATCCACCACACGTATGATGACTAATTCGATGATGCAATAGGCGGAGACGATGCAGAGTGCAGTTGAGTACCTTGCTGCATATGTATGGCTGTCTTCTCCTGCCATTTATCCACTCCGTAGATGGAATGACTGGGTAGATAGGCGTGCTAGTGATACTCATCTCTCTTTTCTCCCCAGACGCGTTCGACACCTGCTTACATAGAATACCACCGCGGTTATGCAATATCTTTGGCACATGGATTATTAATTTGATATTATCTGTTTGATTTACTCCTAATATTGTTTCATAAGGATGTCAGTACAGACGAATCCAGAAGAACTTTTTGAGATACAGGAACGGATAGGAGAAGGGTATTCCCATCATTTGCTATTGAAAAATAGTTCTTACGGAAGCGTGTTTAAGGCAGTCCATAAGAGTACCAAGAAAGTCGTTGCAATCAAAATTATCCCAGTCGAGTCGGAGCTGGAGGAATTAATGAACGAAATCTCTATTTTAAAGTCTTGCAGGTTTGATTTTGTTGTTCGGTATTATGGGAGCTACTACAAAGATAATGATCTCTGGGTTTTTCGTTAAAATCGTTCCTCATAGACTAGATTGTTATGGAGTACTGTGGTGGTGGATCGTTGAGTGATTTGATGATGAAGGGGAGGATCACTTTAAAAGAAGAGGAAATTCGGTACGTGATGTCCGAGATGCTCATGGGTGTTGCCTATCTTCACAGCCAGAAGAAAATCCATCGAGTGGTTTTTGTTGCTTCTCTTCATAGTAGGACATTAAATCGGGTAATATTTTGCTAACAGACGACGGTGTCGCAAAGCTTGCGGATTTTGGAGTGTCGGCTCAGCTAGATAACACTCTTTCCAAACGGAAGACAGTGATCGGCACTCCCTTCTGGATGGCACCGGAGATCATCGAGGAGACGAGCTACAACTTTAAGGCGGATATCTGGTCCTTGGGCATCACGGCGATCGAGTTGGCCGAGGGAGTGCCTCCGTACTCGGATATTGCTCCAATGCGCGTAGTTCCATCTGGCGCATGACGATCTAGGCGATCTTTCTCATTCCTCGCAGTCCTCCGCCTCACCTAAAGAAGGAGAGTCTGTGGTCCCCCGAGTTCAATGACTTTATCAGTAAGTGTCTCACAAAGGATCCCGAGAAGCGTCCTTCTGCCGCTCAGCTGCTTGAGGTAGACGAGTCGCACTTCTCTTTCGTAGCATCCGTTCGTGTCGGCGACTGTGGAGAAGCTGCAGCGCAGCCACGGGAGCTCGCTCACCATGCAGAACATGGTGAAGCGCATGCGCGAAATCAAGAGGAAATTCAAGAGCGAGAAGCGGCCTCCCAAGCCCAAGATGGTCGTGAACAACGATAAGCATGGCGTCAACGACACTCTCGTGCAGGCGGAGAGTTCGAAGCCGAGTGACAGCACGGTGGTGAAGGTCCAGGAAAGTGGTGCGCAGCGACCTCAGGAGATGGTTCTGGTTGTTCCGGAGCTGGCACAGAAGCCTCCTACAAGAACCTCGGTTCGTCCTCCCTCACAACGACCTCCTGCGTTTCCGCGAGTCAATATGCAGCGACTGACAAGTATGGATCACCGCTCGTCTGACAACCAGATCGCGGTCCTCTGCCTCCCGCAACCGCGCATCCGTCTACGAAGAAGGTTGTGAACTTCGATGCGATTTCAAACATGTGTCTTCCAGATATCAACTTGCAGCGACCTACAAATGATTCAAATCTTGCTGTAGGCGAGTGGTTGCTGTTGACATTAGGAATGGTTAAAGCTGCAGCAGTCGTTGAAGGCCTATAGTCAGCAGTTCAAGAATGACGTTCAAATTCTCCAGACTTCCTATTGGACGGTGATGCGTAGTATTATTGATCAGATGAACTCACTTTGGATTGTTTGTTTGGATGTACGAGGTGGAGTTTTGTCTCAGTAGTGTTTGGTTGTCGGGAGATTATGTTTTGCCTTCAGAAGATTTCTTTCAGAAGTTTTTCTCTCCCCTCACAAGTTTTTCTCTCCCTTCAGAAGATTTTACTCTCCCTTCACAAGTTTTTCTCTCCCTTCTACAGACTTTTCTCCCCTTTCTACAGACTTCCCCTATCTCCAAATTCATGCACTACCATCCCAAACTCTCCTCCAATTCACCAACCATTTCTCACCTTCCACCAAATCCATTCCTTTTTTACTTACTCCTTTTTCATATCAAAACATCGAATGACTGAAATTATCTGGCTGGGACATGCCTGTTTCTTGATCAAGACCCAGAACGCTCGAATCCTAATCGATCCCTTCTTGAGCAACCCAATGGTAAGATCCTGGATGGACTACGAAAGCTAGGCACCTCTAAACTATTCTATTGATAATCTGGATGTCGATTATGTTCTTGTTACTCATGGACATGGAGACCACTTAGGTGATGCGATTCCAATTCTTAAGAGATATCCTCATGCTACTCTTATCGTATATCCGTTTTTGTCCTCCTACTTAGGGAATTGTCGAACTGTGCAATTTCATTGGAACGCAGGGTATCCGCGGAGACCGCATGATCGCAATGAATATGGGAGGGACAGTTCGCCTGAAAGGAGATATTCAGGTCACTATGGTCCATGCAGTATGTTTTCCCTCTATTGTACTACTCAGCTCCATACCAGCGGCATTACGACGCCTTCTGGCGAGATAATCTATGGTGGCGAACCAGCCGGCTTTGTGGTCCACACACCGGACAGTGTGCGTGTGTTCTACTCTTAACTGTAGACCACCACATCTATCACTGCGGAGACACCGCAGCATTCAGCGATATGAAGGTGATCGATGACATCTACACTCCTGATGTGGCGCTTCTGTGCATCGGCGACTTCTATACCATGGGTCCGCGCGAAGCTGCCTATGCGGTGAACAATGTACTGGCTTGTGTAGGATCATCCCTAGCTCCTTCTGCACTGCAAGACAGTCGTTCCCATGCACTTCAAGACATTCGGAGCACTTACGGGGACTGCAGACGAGTTCAAGAGTCTGATTACTCGAAAGGATTGTGTGATGCAAGAACTTGAGCCCGGAAAGCCCTTGGTGTTGTTACGTGTTTTCATCAATCACGCTTAATACATCTATACAACATTATCATAAATGCGAAACGAAAAAGCGCCCAGTGTGATATTAGCACAAGTTGAATATCTAAGGATCAACGCAAGGAACCAGTCCCACTTATGTTTTGCACCTGTGCAGTTAGCTACAAATACATCCTTCCCGTCATCCTCAATTCCATCGAATATTTTACTACTATCTGTATTGACCGATGGAGACCAACGGCGTCCATACGATAACGGGAAATCAATCTCAATTCTACGTAAGCAAGCTCCATCATCCCTACGGAGATTTGAACGGGAACGAACTGGTATTGATGATTAAGACAGAACGTTCGTTACGACTATTTAACAACAACGAAAACACAGAATCATTGAAACTAAAGTAGAGAAGCGGTTCATAGTTACTATCCAGCTACAGATTACGACTATGGATCTTGCTTACTGAACGCACCTGACGCAAAACAAGTAGTGTATGTGTATAATTGAACAGTCCAAAACGTGCGCCTCTGGTAGTCCACACACGTGACGTAGCATCATACTCTCCCACTTGATCAAGGTCCAAAACACTCGGCTCTTCTGAGAAAGGAAGCGTAGAGAAATACTCATCTCCTAGAGCTAAACTCGACTCCACTCGCCCACCCATGAAGAGCTGAATGATTCCAGGCGTCAAAAACAACAGCGACTGCAAAAACAAAAGCCGCTTCACAGCAACCACTTCTGTTTTATCTAGCGACAGCGCACGACTCATCAACCGACCCTTTTCCTACGTCTCATCAACCTCCTCCAGACATACAAGAATCGTTTCTGGGGTGTTTAAAGAAATGACATCTCGCGAATAGCAAGTCGAAAAGTTCCTGACATAGTAAATAACCTCCCATCCATCGATTGGCTCCCGCAGCACAAGCGACACCAGAAAATCCCCCCTTGACTGATTCAGCTGTCCCGAAAACCCCAGACCATTGTTATACTGAGAATCAGCGATATTCGTAATCACAGATGTGGGGTTTTTCACCTCAACAAACCCATTCGTGTCCTCTCCAAACAAAAGCGGATAACGACTCCCCAACTCACGCAAATAGCTGATTGTCTCCAGATTGTCTGTCCCCTCTCCACTCTCACACAACTTGTGATCCAATCGAAGACAAAGGATTCCCTTCATCCAGAAACCGCGGAAGCCAAACGTAGAATAATAGCGATTTAACATCGAGTTGACAAGAGTGAGTGAGGGCGAACTATTGTGAAAGTCGGGCTTGCTGCAAGTCGCATTCCTGTAGGAGTAAACAATGGAGCTGCCGAACAGATTGCCAAATGAGTCAGTAGTCGCCGACCCGTCATAATTATACCAATCCGAGTCACTCGTGAAGTGAGCCAAATCGATCTCAAGGATCGGCTGCAGCATGTGATCCCGCAGATCGTACAGAAACTCTGAGAGTTGGTCGTACGAGCCATACTTCGGGTGTGGGATCCCAGGATACACAGTTCGGGAATGGTCTTTGTGTTACTCAGTGAGAATTCCTACACCAGCAAGAGGGATTGATAGTCCCCGATGCTTCGCACACATGGGGATCCAGCGGCATGATGTGAACGGTGTCGATTCCCAAGTACTGAAGAATGCCAATGTACTGCATGGCATCCGTGTATGTTCCTCTGGCTACGTTCGCATCCATGAGGGATTCCGTACCTGAGAAGGAGGGGAGATGAATCGTGTAGATCACCTTGGCGTTTCCTGACCGAGCTGTTGCACGAGAGGAATAGGAATACGTGCTTCCCTCGTAGTTTCGCCACGTGTTTCCGAGTCGCTGGATTCTGCTCATGACGACAACACCATGACCTACAAATACTCCCCGTTCTGAAGCAGGTGGATATGGCTCCCAGAAGCAGAAAAAATACGATACGCATATTCAGAACGGGAACCAATGCCACCGATATTCGCAAACCAGTACCCGCCATCCTGAGCACTATGTGGTTACACGAGAGTAGTACTTACGTCATAGGATACTCCTGCTCAGCTCCCCCAGGCACAGAAACGAGAACCATCACACGCAGAGCAGAGGGAGCGTACACGCGGAATGCGATTCCCTTTTTGTATAACAAACCATCGGATAACGTATACAACGTATCTCCAGACCAAACAAGTGTTCCGATAAACTGGGTACTATCGCAGTACTCTCCAGAAAGACCAGGGGGACATTCGATTACCTCTGGATCTGGGATAGAACGGTTATTGTATACCACAATAAGGACAATAGATAAAACTACAAGTAAAACTATTATTACAAGCGCGATAATCAAACAAACACGACTTTTTGATTTCTTGTCATGCTGAATGATTCTCCTTCCACTGTTCTTTCCTATCCTCCAGTCACGATCACTGGCACCCAGATAACGACTTGATAAAGTGTAGTAGTCTCTCCCATAATGATATCTTTCTCTTTCATAATACGAAGACATTTATCACTATAATCAAGCAACTAATAAAACGATTCAATAGAAAAAAAGTTCATTGACTAGTGGATGAATTGAGACTTGATTATAAAGGAACACCTGATAACCGTCATTTTTGTTTGATATTAGTCTTAGGATAGGATTATTTCCTATGATTTATTCTTACTTGTGTATTCCAAAGAGGGGAATCCATTCAATTTGTTCGAAATTGGTGGTATCGAGATTTCGAAGCAATTCCTTTAGGATTGAATGAAGTACTTCGGTGGGCTATTCACTTCCGATTTATCATTGCTTTCTGTAGATAGATCTGCTTCAAAAACAGAGCAAGCAGTCATATTTATTTTGTTTACGCTTGAAACAAATATCGGTAATTTCGTTTCACCTCGATCCTCCATACTCTTCCACTGGAGTCGATACTGTGTTCTACTCTGTGAATCCCTATACACGAATATTGTCTACTCTTAGAAAGATGCTCATGACGTATCGACTCCCATTTATCCAAACAAATCCTATCTTTCTCTCATTTTCTGTCCCATTTCTTGTTTTTTTGTTCCAGCGATGAGTGTTGATGGAATGGAATTGTCTTTTCGGATGCAACAATGGGAATACATCGTAAAGGAGAATAGGGATGTGTGATTGTGTAGGGAGAAGGATCTGCTCATGTAGTATTTAAATTCATTGGAGATGAGTTGAAATTACAGTGCTATGTTCTTCGCGTGCCTATCGTATAAACTCATGCTGGTTTTGAATAAGGGTTGCGATACAAAACTGAATGGGAGAGAGCAGGAAGTCAATAAGAGGATGACAGATATGCTGGGAGCTAGTTCGGTCTTTGTTCCACAATCATACCGAATTGTCATGTATATGAAATAGGCGCTGCTGTACTCTAGTTCAAATCCTGAAGAGGTGATTCGTGCCTATTCGACTGTGGTTTGCATATTTATACAGCATTTACTGTAGTCAGAGCGACATTCTCTCCTTCAAGCGGATCGAGTCCGAAGCTGGAGCTATCTCGTGGAGGATGCAATGTATATTCCGTATCGTCAGTCGTCTGTCGTAACTTTTGAAATCAAGCCAAAATGGGGCTCCCTGCCTCTGTGACTGCTTGGTTGGTCGGTGATTTCTAGTCATCCGATCGAGCCCATCGAGCAAACGAAGTGCCGCTTTTGCATTCAACAGTACAAGAAACTCCGCTCGGGCAAAGTGACTTCCCTTTCTCTCTACTGTCCTTTGAGGTTGTTTTCCACAGCGACCAATCAGATGCAGTCTTTTCTCGACTTGATGAAGACACCGCAGAATAACTTCGGTGTCTTTGTCGATGGTTCTAGGCAACATCTAGACGCCGTTTGCATTCCCATCAATGAAGCCGCTCTAGACGATCTGCTCTCTGACCTGGGGATTCCCCCTTGCCCTCCCTACAGCAGCGAAGTGGCTGCAGCGATTCTTTTGACCACGGCTGTGCAGCAGAGGAACGTGCTGAACGATCTGCTCTCTGTTCAGGTAAATGCTTTCGTGCTCTTCTCTCCAGAACGCGAGCGACTGGAACGAGAAAATGGCCTTGGATTGTTACAACAATTACCTGAATGATGGGGTTGGAGGGAAGGAACTCGAGGCATTTCTCATCAGCAGAGGAGCGCGAGACTGCTCTGTTATGATTTCTATGCATTTCACAAGCATTGTGGAGGAAGTGTATCCATCTTCCTGCTTCGTAGTTCCCTACATATCCATTTGTGGACTCCTTTGGATTCTTAACAGCAGGGAGATCAGTTTGTGGTTTTCCGGATTAGTCTTGTCGACTATGAAGTAAAACAGATCCAGAAGATACCTATCTGGTATCAGGAGTATGTAGATATTTTGGAAACGTACAAATCGGCGGTTTGTGCAAAGTGACTTGTTTGTTTTCATTCACTTTTTTTCCTGCAATGGGACCTATTTTCAGCGATGGATCGATCTCTATGGAAGTAGTCCCTTTAACAGAGTCCTCCTCAAGTTCTCCATCTGCAAGTGCTTCGACAGAACTGTTTGTTCTCTGCGATGATAATCACATAGGAAATACGAAGCAGTTGAAGTGAACTTGAAACAACCGTCATTAGTTGTTCATGGTAGTTTCTCATTGATCATTTAATATTTAGCTAGCACTGATTTACCTGTTTTGTTTGTTAGGTTGGTATTGAATTGTAGAAAGCAGTGGCTATTTCTCAGGATAGATTACCGCCTTGCTCATCAACTTTTGATAGCATTCAGAAACAGATTTCGGAGGCTATTAGGGAGACTAGACATGAATGTGGCTCAAAAGCAGATTTTGTGTTGCCGTATGTTGAAGATGTGTCAGAGCTGTTATATTTTGAAAACCAGTTGTTGGAAAGTGTTCGGATTGAGCGAAGGAAGTCACTCCTAGGTAAGGCAGTTGTTAATAAAGAGCAGCTACATGTCCTATTTGCTAGATAAAAAGGAAGGACATGTTAAGAAACAATGTCTGTTCACTGGAGAAGATGGAGTCGTGGATTGCACTTCTGAAGTCCAGCAAATAAAAGAAAATACAGTATCACAAAAGAGTAGTCGGCATAATTCTGTAATTGATTTCTTTGTTTGTTTGGATAATGTTTCGCATTCTGTCCAAAAAAACATTGACAATCCTGAAAACGGAATCCTTCCAGCTCAGCCGCGCCTTTTCCAAGATTTACAACTTTAAAGAAAAATACCCAATACTATACAGCCATATTCACCCTGATTCTCTTCCGCTTGTAAACAAAGAATGCATTGATTCCAAGACGGTGGTGAAGTGGTTTTGTCCCAAAGGTCCGGACCACGTTTGGGAAAGTGACATAGCCCTACGCATTCGATCGCTGAAGCGCAGAAAAGAATGTAGTTCCTCGCTCTCGTTGATTCCTAGTTGTTTGCTTGTTTTGCAGTGGGAAAATGGTTTCGGTGACAAACAGTCTTGCGTCTCGTCATCCAGAATTGGTAAAGGAGTGGATTGTCGATAAGAACGGGGACTTGACACCAGACAAAGTCACCTGCTTTTCCACACGTGACGTATGGTGGCAGTGTCCCGTTAATCCCGCGCACCAATATCTGATGGCACCTCAGGATCGGAACACCGCCCACAACTCCTGTCCGTTCTGCAGGAACGCCCAGGTCACCGAGGAGAGTTCGTTGGCCTCGCTATACCCCGAGTTGGCTGCCCAGTGGAACTTCAAGCGGAACGGGTATCTGGCTCCGTCGCAGGTGTCGAGTTCCTACCGAGGCAAGGTGTGGTGGGTGTGTCCGAAGAACCCTGCCCACGAGTGGAAGAGCAGTGTGTACCATCGCACGCACCACCGGACGGACTGTCCACACTGCAAGTCGCTCCCGCAGGAGGGGGAGAGTCTGGCGAAGCTGTATCCCCTGGTGGCGAGCGAGTGGGACTACGAGAAGAACGGGGAACTGGGGCCCGAAGAGGTCAGCATCAACAGCGACAAGATCGTGTGGTGGAGGTGCGAGCACGGGGTCGAGTGGAAGCAGACGGTCGTGCACAGATTGAAGTCGTTTTCTACAGGTAGGGAGTCCGTGCTTGTCATCATGCAGGTCATCATCGATGTGCGCTCTGTCAGGAACAGATGGCTCTGCGGGACAAGTCGAGCTAAGTTGGCAGATTCTATCACTTCTCTTTTTACTTCTTGTTTGTTGCATAAAGATTGGGAGGGTGAAAGCGTGGCAAAGGCGTTTCATTCCTGATTTGAGCGGGATTTCCCTCGTAAATTACCCATTCTTTTGTAGAAGGAATTATGGATACCACGTTGAAGGATACTGAATTAGTTACCTGTGAAAATGAGGAGCTGCTTTCGGGAAAGCTGGTGTCAAGAGTAGTTCGCGTTGCAACGCGTTTTATGCTGTAGGCGAATGAAAAGAAGTCTGACCGTGCTACCCTGACGCTTACCCCCGTTCCGCAGTCCAAGCGTGCCAAGATTCAGGGTCCTTCCCCAGTGAGACCTGAGAGTGACCACAAAGAGGAAATGGAAAAGAAGGCCGGGCTCGACGGATTCCTGGGTTTCTTACTGCGAACTGAGAAAGTGGCCCAGATTAAACCTCGCATGGACGACCAGCTGTATATCACAGAGAATATGCGAGCCATCTTGGTCGACTGGATGTCTGAGCTGTGCTACAACTACTCTCTCCATCGGGTGACCTTCCATATTTCCGTGCTGATTCTGGACCGGTACATCTCCACCGACGTCTGCATCAAGCGCAACGAGTTCCAGACGCTGGGTGCGGTGTGTGTCATGATAGCGACGAAGCTGTGTGTAGGTGTGGATGCGGCCTTCCACGTAGGAGCCTGTCTCCGTGAACCTCGGCATGATGATCCAGGCCACGGGGAACAGTTGCACGCGCGAGCAGCTGGTGGAGTGTGAGCGGCGAGTGATCGACACCCTGGGGTGGCACCTCCTGGTGGGGACTCTGGCGGACTGGGTTCTCTTCTACCTCAACCGCATGGAGTCGGAGGGCGTGGCGATTCCGTTCGACCTCTATTTCCGGTGCATGGACCTGTGCGACCGTCTCGTCCTGGACTACCATGTATGTGTGTGGCTCTGCTGCGACGTAGTACACCTCGTATCGGCTGAGGGACGTGGCGCTGTCCGTCGTGTCGTCGTTCTGCTGCGAGAACAGTGCTCTGCGTAAGACTCTGCGCCTGCTGTGAACTAGAAAAGCCGCTCAAACGACTCCTGGAGGACTTTCAGCTCAAGCAGGACTGCACGAAGTGGGTTCTCGACATCGGGATGTCCGCTCCGTCCCATCCGCTGATACAGCTCCTCGACTCCGACGAGGGCGAGAAGACTCGCGAGCTGATCGTAGGCAGGGTAGGTGCCGAGCAGTGGTCTCATGGGCAGCAAGATATGTTTATGGAGTTTAACTATAACCAACCCTACAACCAGCTGTCTCTGACGCACTACACTTCAGCCCAACAAAAAGCGCATTGAATCAATTCTTGTTTATGTACTATATTCTTATTCTTCTCCTGTTTGTTGATTTCCACGACTGTAGTGAGCTCCACGAAAGGGTATGAACAGGAAGACAAGTCATGAAGAAGATTCTGGAGGAATATGTAAGTTTGAGTAAATCTGAAAATGACTCTTCTAGTCACTTTTAAGAAGCGGCCGAAAGCAGATTCATCTCGAAAAGAAAATAGAAAGGCAGGTTTGACAGCGACAAGTTCATCTTCTCTTTTTTCCAACGTTTTTGCTTCTCCAAAGACTGTTAAAAGAGATTCAACGGCAATTGCGAATTTATCGGAAGATGATGTTTGATTTTAAGTTTGGTGTTCCTGTCTAGGAATCGGACGATGCAGTCATTGAGGAAGATCCAGTCCCGGGAATGATCAGCATTTTTGTTTCGTCATCGGAAGAAGACCGCCAAGTTTTGCAGAATGCCCTGAGTGTGGCGGATTCTCTATGGATTTGAAAGTGTAGAAGAACCAACGAGTGGGAGACATCTTTCTTGATCTTCCCAAACATTGGTCTTCGCAGCATGTCTCTTCATTCTCTACGTGGGCTATCAAGCTGGGGCTGCGTCGTACCTACTTTGGAATTCAGGTGAGACTCTCCATTCCTCATGGTCACATCGCGAATCTCCGTCGCTGCATCACCACAGCCAGTCGCCTCACCTCTTCGGACGAGTCGTCTCGCATGCAGACAACGTTGCTCAACTCGTCCAGCACCCTCACTGCCGACCCGCCATCCTCGCTCAGCCAGAGTCGCTTGTCCGAGCTGACGGAGCTCAGCTACTCTTCGCTTCGCCAGCTGTGCAAAAACTACCAACTCAAGACGACGGGTCGCAAGCAGGAGCTGATTGACCGGATCTTTTCTGTTGAGAACGCGGTTCGCCAGGGTCTCTCGATTCGCGAGGAACGTTCGATCTCATCCTGTCTCTGTCTTCGACTGATATCATCTAGACGCACCTTCCACCACTCCCGTTCCAAAGGTGAAGTCACGTGACCATCGTCCAATGGAATCGCTGAGCGACGATGAGTCTCTCCTCCACCAACTTCGTCGCGAAGAGTTTGAAAGGAATCATCAAAACCAAGATTATTATCACGATGCGAATGGGCATTACAATATTAGTTTAGACGACCAATCATCTTTCAGCGATGCTCCATCGCTGGCAGCTACGACCTTCATTTCGCCAAATCTTTCACGTGTCAACCACTCTCTTCACAGCCCTCAAAAGAGTGTTGTCGATACATCGTCTTTTCTGGGAGATCTTCCACGATTCTGTAGAGTTTGTGTTCTTTCTTGATGTAGCTGTGCTTCAGAAGAAGCTTCATCGGAGACGAGTCAGTATTATGGAATTCCAAAAATCGCCGCAAATTGCTAACCCACTGATTTCAAGTGAATTTCATCGTCTCTCACTTCTTCACTGGATTCTGCCGTATGTTTCCTCATTGACAGTAGCAGTGTTGAAATCTGTTTCGGTTCTTGTCAAAAATGCCGTCGAAAATTGGAGTATGAATGAAACGATCGATCAAATCGGTACTCCAGGAGTGACATCTCTTTCGAAAGAGTCTTTTCTATCAGAATATCCCTCAGGAGAGTTGATTGGCGAGGGTGGATACAAGATCGTGTTTCAAGTTCAGTCGTCCAATGGTCAGGATAAAACAAAAAGAGCAATGGGTGTAATGGATTTAGAGTCGTTGCGACAGAATGGTTTTTACAGATCCTTTGTGTTATCACTAGATTTATTGGTTGTAGCTCAACAAGAATTACGGTTTTCGATCCTTTGTTCTCTGCTCTCCTCTCATTCTGTCATTCCACAATTTCCCCAAATTTTTCGTATTTTTCGTACCTCGTTTCCTCCTCCTTTTGTGAGCATTCAATCCCCTTCCTCCGACTATCTCTATTTCGTGATGGAATTGGCGAATCGGAGTGATTTGGAGCATGTGCTTCGGGCCATTGAACTGCAGGACAGGGAACTCGTTGCCTGTTTTTTCCAAATGGTTCTATCGCTCTATGTGGCGAGTCAAGGAGTTTGAAATATCTACTGGAGTTACGTGTAGTTGGGACTAGTGCATTACGATGTAAAATTGCTCAATTTTCTGCTTCAAGAAACCGCGGGAAGTGGTCAAAAGTACTCTCTTCCTTGGAGTACTTTTTTCATTCCTGCGCTGAATGGCTCCCAGTTTATCGTAAAGCTGAATGATTTCGGAACCGCAGAGCTGAATCAAAAGGGGGAAATCAGCGTAGGTCAGTTCACGACTCTCGAAAACACCCCTGTTTTTTACCTTCTCGAACCAAATCCAATTCGCGGCAGCCAATCCGATGTCTGGTGTCTCGGCTTGTGTTTGTTGCACATGCTTACTGGACGCGTTCCGTTCGAGTTCAGTAGAGTCTCAAGCCTAGATACGAGGAATGGATGGAGGAGTGTCGCTGTCCCGCGGGGTTTTCGACTCTGGTGAAATCGTACTGGAAGTCGAAATCAAGCGAGTTTTGCGCATTGCGAAAAGTGCTGGAAGACGACGAGAATGACGTGTTGGCATTGACTCTCTACCGTCAGCTTGTGTTGTGGTTTCGAATTGACATGCCTTCTGACCTGATCGACTCTCTCGTGCTATTGTTTCATAACGGTGATTTCTAGTTATGGAAGCGACTGCATTCGATCTTGACACGCGACTCCATTCGTAGCAAGAAGGACAGAGCCATTCGAGAGAGCGTTGAAATGAGGAGAGGAGTGAACCCTAGTTCGAGAACGATGCGAAGCACTACTCCTGGTTGTACGGTGATCATCCTCTTCTCTGCAAAGCGCGAGCCTGCTGCCAGCGGATCCCTGGGGTCGAGAGTGTGCTGCTGAATTTGATTCAGTTCAACTGGAGGCATCAGATGAGTTTTGAGGTTGGAGTGAAGGAGTGGGATGACACACAGGATCTGTTAAAAGATGAGGTGTTTAGTATGCTGAAACAACCGATCGCAAATTGTAGCACTCAGTATAATGTGGACATTGAAAAAATCCATGAGATTATGTTTAAATCCTTGTAGTATAGTTTTTTGACTCGTGTTTGTTCGATCTATATGGACCAGTGCTTCAGGAATAAGGATATTCCAAAAGGAAAAGAGGCATATGTCTACAGCTATCTCGATTGTTTGTATCAGGATATTCTGGAAAAACGTGAAACAAATTCCGATCAAAAGGACGAAGATTTGCATTTCGACACATCGATTGTGATTGTTCGTATGCTCGTGTTCTCTAACTTGCTTAGCAACATATTCGGCAGGATCATTTCGATCAGGTGCTATCGCTTTTATCAAAAATCAGGGTATGTGATTTAAAACACTGTTTGATTAGACTGTACTAAAGCGGTGTTCAGACTTTCTCTACAATCCTGCTATCGACAGGTTATCAAAGAGAAGCTATGTCCCTATCGTCTCTGTAAGTATTGGAAATTGACTCTTGAACCAAGCATTTTCCTCCAGAAGAGGACTGCAAGGATGAAGGATTCTACCGAAAACGTGTGTTCATAAAGAAAGCGTTGCTCGACACCGATGATCCCTTCACCTTCGAAAACTGGAAAGAAACTCCGCATCTCCTCGTGGGGCACATTTGTCTAATTGGTTCAAAAATTCTCTCTTCACAAATACAAGTTTGTCGTCGCTTCCTCTCCATCATAGCTCTGCGATGAGCGTTTCAAGTACACCGAGCAGCCGGTGTTGTCTTCCTCCATCGATACCCCTGTCGAGCTGCCACAAATCAGGGGTATTTTGGCAAAAATGGCACGTTTGTCGGAATCGCTGCATTCGGCCCAGCTTCAAACCTTTTCGGACTGCGCCACTGTGCTCTTGCTGGTTTCGATCCACACTAGATGCTCTCCAGTGTAAGTCGCGCTCTCGCGGACATCTTGACATGCTTCGGCTTCGGGGAGCAGAGTGTTCGAGACGCTGTGTACGCCGATTTGGGCTCCATTCCTGCAAAAGGCAAGTGCAAAGCGCGCTACTACCTGAAGGACGGACTGCTGAATGTCGAAGTACTTCTCCTGCAGAAGGGGAAGGCGGAGGGCGAAACAGTTGTAGAAAACGGAGTGCAGTACGCTGTGAAGGAGAAATTGAGGGCAGAGATTGATTCCTGTTGTAATGTAGAGGACACTCTCTGTGGAGTTCTATGACACTGCAAGGGAACGTCTGGATCGGTACTGGCGCAGAGCTCTGTTGCTGAGCAAGAAATGCATGCTTTTAGTTAATTTGAACGTTTAACGTGTTATTTTTGTTTGATGAGTGAGAAACAACATGAAAAGTAGATTGTCAGTGAATTGTTTTATGTAGACAAGAAGAACAGGCACAAACACGGAAGGACGCTCTGTAGGGAACAGCGAGTTGGTGATAGTGTAGAAAGTCTATTGCAGTGGGTAAAGGCGAAAAGGGAGCACCCACTATGGCTGACGATCAAAGAAAGCGTAATAACACAATTCAAATACGTTCTGAGTTTTACCTTTATTAAGCAGTAACGTTTAGATTCTTAAGTCATGAAAATACCTCAGGCAGGCATGGAGAAGTTCTCTAACAACTAGAACAGGAGCCGAAGCCAAAATCGAAGGGATACAAGTCAAAGAGATCCAAATCGGAGGTGGGTCTAAAGAATCGAGCTGAGTACTATTCACTCGTTTCTGTTCGCTTCTGCTTCTATCGTGTAGTGTAAATTTATCGCGCGAGGGGAGGAGTGTCCGTTTGGCTCGCAGTGCAAGTATGAGCACAACGTCTCGCTCTTTTTCCAAAAACGGAGTCCTGACATTGGTCCGATGTGTCCCTTTTGGGTACCGTAGCGCTTCGTCTCTGAACTAGGAAAAACATGGTTACTGTCCCGCGGGACTGAACTGCTGCTGGGCCCTGTCTCACACCTCTGCCACGTTCCAGACGCTCAAGAAGCCGGAAGAGCAGCAGGTCCCTTACGAGGAGTGGAACGCCTGTCGCGGACTTCCGGTGCAGCTTCGCAAGAAGACCTACCGCTTTGAGTTCGACGCCTGGAAGACGCACGTCCGAGACGTTCCGCAGACCGATGCTCTCGGAACCGACATCCGTCTCTGCTCTTCTTCCTGCTCACCTTCAGCCATCGGTCCTGTGCTCGACTCGGATTCCCCTCTGGATTTCCGCGGGAAAATCTACATCGCTCCGCTGACCACGGTGGGCAACCTCCCCTTCCGCCGCATCTGCGTGGACTACGGGGCGGACATCACCTGCAGCGAGATGGCGCTGTGCGGGAATCTGCTCGACAGCCAGGCGTCGGAGTGGGCGCTGCTTCGACGCCACCCGAGCGAACGGTGCTTCGGCATCCAGGTGGCGACCGGCCGACTGGAGGACGCGGGGTATGTGAGCGAGCTGCTGCGAAGAGAGCTGAAGGTGGACTTCGTGGACCTGAACGCAGGGTGTCCCATCGACGCGGTGGACAAGGCGGGAGCGGGCGCCGGACTGCTGATGAAGGTGGGCAGACTGAAGCGCATCGTGCGGTGCATGCTGAACAGTCTGCAGAACGTGCCTCTGATGGTGAAGATCCGCACGGGAGACCACGAAAACACCAGCCATCGCCTTGTTCCTCAGCTGCAGCAAATTCGTGGAAACCGTGGAAACCGAGTGAAAGGGGTCATTATTCATGGGAGAACGAAGCAGAGTCGATACACGAAGACTGCTGATTGGGAGTTCCATATCTCAAGGGAAGTGATGAATAGGTATGTGAAGAGCTGCGCTCAGAGTCAGTTGCCAGGACTGCCCAGACTGGAAGTGATCGGCAACGGCGACGTGTTTGATAACGAGGTTTGTTCGTTATGCGAGTCTGACGTCCAGGACTACTGGAACCATCTCCAGGACGGTGTGTTGGACGGGATTATGATCGGTCGAGGAGCCCTCATAAAGCCGTGGATTTCGACGGAGATAAAGGAGCGACGTACTAGCAGTTCAGGGGCTTCATCCACAGGACACTGGGACATTTCGGCGGGCGAGCGGCTGGAGATTATTCGCACTTTCTGCTGCTACGGACTGGAACACTGGGGGAGCGATCTGCAGGGCGTGGATCGCACACGACGTTTCTTGCTGGAGTGGCTTTCGTTTCTTTGTCGCTATGTACCCTATGGCCTTTTGGAACGACCTCAGACGATCCAGCAGCGTCCTGTTGCCTACTTCGGAAGAAGTGACTTGGAGACGTTGCTGGGAAGTCGTCGCGCGGAGGACTGGATCAAGATATCAGAAATGTTCCTGGGTCCCGTTTCAGAGGGGTTCTCGTTTATCCCCAAGCATCGCAGTATAGCCTATACTGAGAACTTTCGTTTTTGTTGAACAAACCAGCTAAACCATACAAACTATTACTTTGACTCCTCGATCTCCACCAGCAGATCGCCCGCCTTCAGCTTCTCTCCCTTCTCGACAATGACGCGCTTCAACACACCACTGAACGGAGCGGCCACGATCGTCTCCATCTTCGCAGCGCTGAGAATGCAGATCGGATCGCCCGCCTTCACCTTCTTGCCAGCAGCCACCTTCACCTCGACGACGGCGCCCGTCATCGGAGATCCAACTTGCGAGTGATTTCCCTCCTGGGCCTGTTCACGACGCTTCACAGACGCAGAGGCCTTGATATCGCTGACGACGACAGTGTGACTGCGACCGTCGATCTCGAAGTTGACCTCGCGCTGGCCGTCCTGGTTCACCTCCGTCATTCCCTTGTATCGGATGTACATCCGCTTGCTCGGAGACACGTCCACCGCGATCTCCTCGTTGCTCTTCATCGGCTGCAGGAAGTAGCGCGTGGGCAGCACCGACACGTCCCCGTTCTTGTCCTCGAACTCCTTCCAGTCCTGGAACACGCGAGGGTACAGAGCGTACGACAGCACGTCGTGGTCCTCCGCCCGACTCGGTCCGTACTTCTCGGCGAGCATCTTCTTCGTGCCCTCGAAGTCGTAGGCGGGGAGAGACGCGCCCGGACGGCCCTCCAGTCGGTCCTTGCCGTTCGGCAGCTTCTTGCCCTTCAGCACGCGGCTGCGGAAAGGCTCGGGGAAGCCCCACGGCTCCGGAATTCCCAGATATCCCTGGAAGTACTCGATCACGGAAGTGGGGAAGTTGAGCTGCTCGGCACGCTCCAGCACGTCCTTCTTCGTCAGCTTGTTCTGGACCATGAAGTTGGCGAGGTCGCCCACCACCTTGCTGGAGGGAGTGACCTTGATGATATCGCCGCACAGCTCGTTCGCCTCCTCGTACGCGCGCTTCACCAGCGGCCACTGTCCGCTCAGACCGAGTTGCTGGCTCTGGTACATCAGGTTCGTGTACTGGCCTCCAGGCATCTCGTGCAGGTACACGTCCGACGATCCGCTCTTCTGGCCCGACTCGAACGGGGCATACACGCCGCGCACATCGTTCCAGTAGTCGTTCAGGGTCTGCACCGTCTCCAGCGAGATGCCGGTGTCCAGCTCCGTGTTCTTCAGTGCGGCCACCACCGCTCCCATGGAAGGCTGCGAGGTCATGCCAGACATGGAATCGATCGCCACGTCCACCGCATCCGCTCCCGCCTTCGCGCACTCGATCATCGAGTACACGCCAGTTCCGGCCGTGTCGTGAGTGTGGATGTGGATGGGCAGATCGGGGAACTCGCGGCGGATCGATCCCACCAGCAGCTTCGCGGCCTGCGGAGTCAGCAGTCCCGCCATGTCCTTGATGTTCAGGACGTGGATGCCCAGATCCACCAGCTTGCGCACGTAGTCGAGGTAGTAGTCGACAGTGTACTTCGTCTCATTCGGATCCGCGCAGTTCCCGGTGTAGCAGGCAGTGGCCTCGATGATTCCTCCGGCAGCGCCCACACAGTCGATTCCCAGACGCATGTTCTCGATGTAGTTGAGCGAGTCGAACACGCGGAACACGTCCATTCCGGTCTTCACCGCCATCTCGCAGAACTTGTAGTTCACGTTATCGGCGTAAGCGCTGTACCCCACTGCGTTCGCTCCGCGCAGCAGCATCTGGAAGGGGATGTTCGGCACCAGCTCTCGCATCTGCGCGAGACGGTCCCAAGGACACTCGTGGAGGAATCGCATGGCCACATCGAACGTGGCTCCGCCCCAGCACTCCAGCGAGTAGAGATTGGGAAGCAGGTGCGAGGTGACGGGAGCGATAGCGAGGATGTCCCGTGTTCGCATGCGGGTGGCGAGGAGACTCTGGTGTCCGTCTCTCCACGTGGTATCCGTCAGCAGCAGTCCCTTGTTCGCTCGAACGGCCTTCGCAAAACCCTTCGGACCCTCCTTCAAAAACACGTCGCGCAAACCCTTCGGAGGCGCTCCCGCGGGCGTGGGAGGCACAGAGGGATCAGTGGGAGCAGGCGCAGGTCCTGTCGCACCCAGTTCGGAGGGATGGCCGTTCACGATGAGGTTGGCGAGGTAGTTGACGATCTTGTCAGGGTTCTCCTTCACGTTCTTCTGCACCAGCAGATCGGGGTTCTGCTCGATGAAGAACGTAGTCGCCTTTCCGGCACGGTAGATGGGATTCTTCAGCACGTTCAGCAGGAAGGGGATGTTGGTCTTCACGCCGTCCACGTTGAACTCACTCAGACCGCTGTAGGCTCGGTTCATCGCTTCTTCCCAGGTCAGTCCTCGCGTCGTCATCTTGACCAGCAAGGAGTCGTAGTGCGGAGTGACCTCGTATCCCTGGTAGCCGATTCCATCCAGTCGGATGCCCTGGCCCGTGGCCATCTCAAATGTGCTCAGAACGCCAGTGTCTGGCTGGAAGTTCTTCGCAGGGTTCTCCGTGGTGATACGAGCCTGAATCGCGTATCCTCGGGTTTTGATCTTGTCCTGCTCCAAGCCGAGATCCTTGAACGAGTACCCTTCCGCCAGGAGGATCTGCTTCTGCACCAGATTGATTCCGGTGATCTCCTCCGTCACCGTGTGCTCCACCTGGATACGGGGATTGACCTCCATGAAGTAGTATCGGCCCTGCTTGTCCACCAGGAACTCGACCGTTCCCGCGCTTCGGTACTTGATCAGCGAGCAGAGACGACAGGCAGAATTGAGAATGCCTTCGCGCACGGCGGGGTCGAGATTCACTGCGGGAGCATTCTCGATCACCTTCTGGTGACGTCGCTGCACCGAGCAGTCGCGCTCGTACAGGTGGACCACCTGTCCCTTTCCGTCTCCAATCACCTGCACCTCGATGTGACGAGGCTCCTCCAGGTAGCGCTCCAAGAAGATGGTGCCATTTCCAAACGCAGACAGAGCCTCTCGCGAAGCCAGCTCAAAGTTCTGCTTCAACTCTTCCTCGGAACGCACCACGCGCATTCCCTTCCCGCCACCACCAAAGGCGGCCTTGATAATCACGGGATATCCAACCTCCTTACAGAACGACAGGGCTTCCTCGTAGGTCTTCACGGGGTCCGGAGTGCCCGGCACTACCGGAATTCCGTGCTCTATTGCCACCTTACGAGCTGATGTCTTGTCAGCCATCATGCGCAAATTCTCCACCGTGGGTCCAATGAAAACAAGACCTGCATCCTCCACAGCCTTAGCAAAATCCGCATTCTCGGACAAAAAGCCATAGCCAGGATGGATAGCGGAGACTCCATTCTTCACAGCAATGTCAACAATCGTTGGAATATCCAAATAAGCGCCAATAGCACTCTTGTCCTTACTCAACATATAGCTTTCGTCCGCCTTCGACCGATGCATGTTGTAACGATCTTCGTAGGAGTAAATAGCCACCGTTTTCAGAGACAGCTCTCTCGCAGCTCTCATCACACGAATAGCGATCTCTCCACGATTAGCCGCCATCACTTTGTCAAAAGTGGTCTTCGATAACAAGCGTATTCCGGACTTCAGCAAGGTAGAAGAGGTAGAGTGTAGTCGAAACATAGTGGAATGAATAAAAAAATAATGGAAGTATCTATTTCAATTTGGAGAAGAAGTAGAAACCTGTATTATAACGGCGGTTTTGCTGTTAGAACAGTTGACTCCAAATGCATAATTATTCATAAAAACACTCGCAAAAATGGATATTCTATTCATACACAAAATTAGACACAGATCTATCAAGGAAAACACAAGTGTCTCCCGATCAGGCAGTATACTGCCAAAGGGTTGGAGAGCAAAATTGTGCCTTTTCCATAAATACCAGATCTAGATACAACTACGTCACGACCCAATCTTTTGGGGGCATATTAGTAGGGTCATGAGAAATTCCTTGCTACATTCAGTAACGACTAATGTCTCAGTCAGTCGTATTTGATGAGATCAATAAGGAGGCGTTCAGTGTGTCAGACCGTCTATTTTAACTCCAAGATTTATTGAGTGAAGGCTATTACCCAAACTCTAGGGTGGCAATCCAGTTAGAGTATCGAGACGCTGTTTCTACGAGGTTTGTTTGTGAAGTCTAGAAGTATCGGCTAGAAGCACAAGCATTCTCTGCAGAGCAGAGTATCCTCTTCTCCGCAGCTTTCAAAGCAACGAAGCGCATTGATATCAAGAAGTTCTCTCTCAGTAATTCCGGAGATTGTACTTTTGATGCTGACTATTCTGGTGTTCTGCAAAATGTTACTCTGTCACTCCGGTACGGTCCTTCCTTCCCCATCAGGCATAGTTCGCAACGGGATCTCTATGCGCACCATTTCAAGAAAATGGTTTGCGGAGCGCAATATGTCGCAGACGGCCTCTCTGCTGACTTCAGGATCGATCCTGTCCGACATTTATTATCTGCCAGCGCTTGTCTCTTTGTAGGGTTCAATCGCCTCATTGACAGCAGAAAAACAACTTCCAGATCGGTCTTCGCGTCCGCGGAAACAAGCAATACTGGGTGAGTTCGCTCGATCCCTTGCTCGCCTATCGCTATCGCGACACCGTTGTTTCGCTCGGAGCGACGAACTTTTTCTCCGTGTGGGAATGCGCTCTCTACACCGAGCCTTTTCGGAATGTGCGCGCTTCGGCTGTCGTGAGCTTCCCTGTCCGCGAAAAGGTCCCGAAAATCGCGTTCGGCTTTTGTCTGAAGCCGATTCGAGGCATCGAAACACGTCTGAGGGTCGATTCGAATGGTGTCGTGTCGGCTTCCTACCAGACCATGTTAAACAAAAACATCACGCTCTCGAGCACTCTGATTGTATGTTTGTTGCGGAAATGACATATAGACACAACTTAGCTCTTTTCTTGATAAGGCACTTTTTAATGTTTCTATGGATATACGTTTGTAGAGAAATAGTGGGGTGAATGTTTGTTATCAAATATTTATTCATGCATGGATCTAGATGCTTTGCTAGAGTCAATTGAAACGGAAGCAGATTGGCCAGAAGATGCAAAAGCGTTTCAAGCGATTGAGAAGTCTTTAAAGTGTTCGATTTGCCATGCAACCATGCGGTCAGCTGTTCTTCTTTCAAATTGTGGGCACAGCTTTTGTTCCTATTGTATCCGGCAATTCCTACTTAAAGAGAAGATTTGCCCTCTCTGTCGAGAACGAGCTACGGAGAGTGATATTGTCCGAAATATTGCAATGAATGAAGTCATCGATGTGTTTAAGAAGCAGCGGAGTGATCTGGTGCAGCTGTGTCGACGTTTATTCCAGAGTCAGGCTGACATCCCTCATGAGAAGCCTGTTTCTGCATCGCCGCCACGGAGTCACAAACGAAGCATTCCAACACCTACGATCACCATCGTGGACGATTCAGACACTGATTCTGATTTTGAGGAGTCTTTTTATTATCCTAACGTCATGTTCAGCCATTCCTTATCGAACAGACAGTCATCTGGAGACTGCTTGTGTGAATGTCCACTATGCGGAGAATACTTCCAGCAGTCTGTGATTGAAGTACACTTGTAGTTGCATTTTTGATTTCCAGAGTCACGCAAGTAGTTGTGATGGCACAGCGAAGAAAAAGACAAAACGGTTTAATGGCTTCGTTTCGGAAGAAAAGGTATTTTTGATGGATCCTTGTTCCGTAGCCGAGTTCTCCGCTTCCGAATCTGTGCTATCGGCTGATGAAGACGTCGGAAATCAAAAGGCTTTTGCAAAAGTATGGATTGCCGACGAGTGGATCGCGCGAGCAGCTTGTCGAACGACACCGTCAGTTTACTCTACGCGTAGCGCTGAGCGTCTCTTTTTACCTTTAGTATAATGCAGAACTTGACAATGCGACTCCCATGCCCATCTGGAAGGTGGCTCAGTTGGTAATCGCCAACGAAGAAAGATCAAAAGGGAAGGGTTGTTTTGTTTGTTTGAAATATATATCAAGGCTTTTATGTTTCAGAGTTTTGTGCAGTTTTTTCTTTGAATCTTTTTTTTGGATAATGTACACTGTAAAGTGCGTAGTGAATTTTAGGGCAGCTGGAAAAGATTTTAAACTCTGCTTGACTCGCGACTGTTCATCTCTCCCTATTGTTACTATGTAGGTAATCAGGTGGAATCGGTATACATGTACAACGGTTTGTATCATCCGTTCTTGTCTATTGGGAATGGTTATGGCTCAGAGTTTTGGTCCCTGCTTATTAGTAAATCAATGGGCTATGCTATTATTTTGGGATCTGTTGTCATGAAATTACCACAGATATTTCAAATTCTCCACAATCGAAGTGTCTTAGGCCTAAACATATATTCACTCTATTTCGAATGCGCAGAAAATCTTCCTTTTGTCGTTTATAACATGGTTCAAGTAGAGTTGGGCGATTTCTGTCGACTGTAGGGTTATCCATTCTCCACATATGGAGAGAGTGTGATGATTCTTTTTCAAGCGATCATCCAAGTGTTGCTATTCCATTAGTCGTCGTTTCACTCCTTGCTGATCTCTAGCTTTACAGAGGATCCAAAAGTGAATAGGAAAATGCTGTTTCGTAACTTTTTCCTCCTTTTTTTGTCTGCTGTTTTGATCATGTTTGTCCCTCCCAAAGTATGTCTCCGGAGACATTTCAACATAGTTTCAAATCCTCGTTCCGATCGTCAGTACTCTGTTTGGTCTCTCTGCCCGAATCCCTCAGATTATCACCAATTTCAGACAGGGTCACACTGGACAATTGTCCCTCATATCGTGGTCCTTCTCGCTCGTGGGGTCTGGAGTCCGTATCTTTACAACACTGATGGAGGTCCCCGATAAACTGATTCTCGCCATGTATGTTAGTTCCTTTGCTTGCAACCTCGTTCTTGTATTACAGATTCTACTGTATCATCGAGTGCTTCTTGTGATGAATAGTTATTGGAAGAAAACACAAATCGCTATTAGAAAATTATATGTTTGTTTGAACCTCGTCTTGACAGGTCCATATGACTCTCTTACACAGAGGACATGCAGCTTTGTAATCGAGTGCCCAGATGTCAATGCAGGAGCAGTGGAAAACTAGAGTGTTACGAATCAATCTCGTGTTCACAGTGATTGCATTTCAGTCTACGAATCGTATCATTCTTCTGAAAGGCGGTCATACAGATCGGACACTCATCTGCACTCGATTGAACTAAGGTTATGGGAGGAAATAGCTGATTCAACTGATCCCTATTGAGTACAATACCATGTTCATACATTGTTACAGAAGTGCGCAGTGTGTGTTTGATATGATCACCACGTATATCTGCCTTAAATGACGTTGCCAAAACAAAAAGAAACGCGACAAAGAAAAGAGAACACAGAGTATACGTCAATGTGTATTCATGGGAGAGAAACACAGAGCGAACCAGAGGCAATTCTATCACTTTCTACATGAATCAGCAACAATTAAACGAACGATCCTTTCATACAGAGTACCCATCAAAGAATAATCACCATATATGATTGTGAGATTGAGATTCACTCGCGGCTCTTCAGGAAGGATAATGACTTGGCAAGAATGCTCTCGGATACACTCCAGATTCAGCTAGTTGTCAAAGACCAATAGGGGGTCAACTTCGTCTCCATGCTTCATGATTGGTAAACAGATTATCTGCAATCCTGGATTAATCTTCGCTATATCCCGAAAGTTATGCGGTGCCTGTATGTCATAATTCGTGCAATCTGTGTTGTTGTAGTAGTTCACTACCCCTCGAATCTATATTAGATCCCGACAATAGCACTACATTCTCTCCGGGTAGTAATTTATCGATTTGTATTTTCCAGCGCATTTGGGATGACTACAATGTCATCATCTCTGTAAACCAACATTCGTTTCAAACAACACGAGCTGTGTTAGAGTTAAATATATGATAAATGAACTCATTCGAAAAAGTGTGATTGCTACGTCTCCTTATCGTGTCAACACTACAATCCACTCTATAAGGGTGTTGGTGAAATAATATGAGTTAAAATAATATCCATTCGTTTAAAAACAAATAGTCTGACAGGTAGAATCATATTACTCCTGCTTCACCTGGGGATTATTTTTTAACAAAAAATTTGCCAAGAACTCTACAGGATTGCTAGGTCTATTCATCACGACACCCAACAAGCGACACCTTTCTTTTGCAGTTTCAGCAAGCCCAAGCAATAGGACAGGGACAACTGTTCTGTCCAGGTAGGCTCTGACAGAAAGCGTTTTCAGATCATCTCCAGAAGTATTTGCAGGCACCTCTTCCATTGGAGCAGGAGGCTCCTAAAAAATAAGTTCTATTCACCATTCAGTACTTGAGAGGCTACTGAAGCCACATGGGTATCTAATTGTGAGTAATTCCAGTAGAGTGATACCTTGAGATGGTTTCTGCTGTTCTCCTTGCATTTCGCAAATTTAATACTAATGACACTATTTATTTATAATTCCCGTGATTTCGGTTTAATAATGATATACTCATCATTTGTTCCAACAAAAAGTATATTATGGCATCTCTTCACCTTCGTGAATCATCCGAGCATACTCTAGTGTTCCCAAAATCACAATGTCTCCTTCCTCTTCTGGATTGACCACTTTGCAAACGTCCAGACTCGACTTCAAGGCATACTTCTCCAATGTACGAAGTGCTATGGCACGATAATTCTTATAGTGTGTCGTCGATCCGGTCAGAACAATATACTCTGGATTAAAAAGATTTACGCAGTATGCAAGGCACAAACCACAGTAAAGACCAGCATCATTCACAATCTTTGTTATTCGCTCGTCTCCCTCCTCCAGCTTCTGAATCACCTCCTGGGCACTCAAACCAGCTTGCGCGAGAATCCCCTTCCCAGTCAACACAGCATCCGCTGATACGATCCTCCCGTCTTCAAGACGCACGGGACAGAGACCCCATTCTCCGACCCAGCCCTTTGCTCCAGTAAGGAAGTGACCATTCAGGACAACAGACATTCCAATTCCTGTACCAACGACAATTACGCAGATCGACGAGTTCTTTGGGTACTTTGGAAGTTGCGAAAACATAGCAGCGCGAAGATCATTAATCATGTAGGCCTTGTATTCAGGCGTAGACAACATCTCCTCCGTGAGGCCAACCATATTCGGACGATCTGAAGCAACAATCAAAGTCCCATTTTCCACCAACCCTGGAACACAAACACCCAGTGCATCAGGTACAAAGTCCAAACCAGAAATAAATTCTCGAATCAATGTTACGATCTGTTGGGGAGTAATTGTATTTCCAGTCTCCTCACGCTTTCTTCTTTCTACTCCACCATACTTTGTGTAGAGAACCATCTTGGTTCCACCGATATCTACTGCCACAATCTTACTCATTTGAAAAAATAGTGTTTCATCGAGTTGAGATAAGTGTTTAAGTACAACAATAAGCACAAACGAGTGTCAAGCGAAGCAACATAAATCTAACACACTGTTTCTAACAAACAACACACTTCATCCTTCTTGCTGTCAACAATCTCTACAGAATCACAACTTCCATCTACACAAACATCATCGACTTCAATCTCCTTCTTGTATCGCACCACAAAGACCGTCAGACACACAAAAGACAAAGCCAGCAACGCAGCCATCACTCCGTTCTCCATCAAAAACCCGCCCCATTCAACCACTCCGTCTTTGAGATACAGCGGAGTGGTGATGCTGCACACGGCGCCGGACACGAACTGAATCAGCCGGAAGCACGAATTGGCCGTTGCGGAGAGCCCAGGGAAGTAGTAGAGCGTCAGAGCCAGCGCCTGCGTCTGGAAACACGCGTCCGCACCTCCGTGGAACAGATAGGCGATGCAGTACACCCACACTCGCTGAGAAGAGTCATTCACCACCATCAAACACTGACCGATGATCTGCGAAATCGATCCCATGATGATCACATAGTAGGCGCCGTATCGGTCGCTAATGTAGGCCCCCATTTTACTGAACACGATCTCGGAACCTACAGGTGATCGAATACGTGGGATCCCACAAGCATATAAGCTCATGAATATCCCCACGATCACATTGTCATGGACCTGGCGATTCATTTGCGTAGGAACAAACAGGGCGATGTATCCTAATCATCGCACAGACACTCCACTTATACCGTTCGAAAACAGGGTGAAAAACAGCAAGAGAAACTTGGGTGTCGTGAGCAAATAATAGCAGTTTTTCATCCCTTCCAAAATTCCCACTGATTCGGACGACTGGGGGAGAAGAGCCTCCTTATCACTGGCAGCAGAGAGTTCAGGGAGTGAGGGCGGAAGAACGCAGAGAATGATAGATCCAAGCAATGCGAAGAGCGAAAGGAGCAGATACATAATGCTGATTGCACCATTCCAGATGGAGGTAACGGGATGCTAGATGTCACTCAGAAAAAGAAGCACAACAACACCGATAAACTTCAGTACAAGAAAGGCACAGATGTTTCCACATATGTTACCGGCCATGAAGATCGCCCAAAATGTACCTGTTCTCTTACCTCTGCAATAAATGGCATTCCACGAATCATACCGATTTGATGTATCACTCACTTGTCCGAGATAAACCCCTTGTGAAGCCCAGAAGCACTGGAATTTACGGAAAATGAAACGAGTACGCTCAGAAAACAACCATGAATTACACTGCAAATCAGAATCAATACTGGAATGTTAAAGGCAAATACTCCAACAAATATGCTACGTAACCACAGCCAAAAGAGAATATACCAGAATTCAAAGGAGAAAAATGCCAAAGCTCTTCTGACAGAGGGAAAACGTGAAATGACAGAGGGAGCAAAGAACGAAAACACGGTTGCAGTCAAATACATGAGACCAAACGCAAGCGCACCTGTAGATCCTACAACATCAGTCGAGGCGAAATAGGCAACCATAGAGAGGCACAGCAAAATTCTGAGAAGTGTTTGAGCCTAGATAAAAGGAGCCTTATTCAACTACCAAAAAAGATGAACGAAATTCCTATGCTCATGTGGATCGCTCTACGATCATCTGTAATTTCACGAGCTCTAGTCTTTTCTACTGTTTCCGCATCCATCCCTTTAGAAACACGATTATTTTGAAAAGATGAATATACTGTCTATGGCATTACATATATATACCAGAAGGGATAGCATACAACATGGAATCTATTCCATCTTACTCTTGTTTACTGATTTCCAGAATTATGGTATTCCATAAATCATGTCCAACGCCTTCCTGCTTTTAATAGCCGAGGCAAGAAACCCCTATGAGTGTTCTCACTTTCTGACTGACTGTAACGAGTAGGAGAACGATAGTTCAAAAGCCTATCCTCTGGCTCCAGCAGAGTTAACAACTCGCATTCTGGATCTTGTTCAGCAAGCTTATAACTACTCTCAATTGAAGAAGGGGGCCAATGAAGGTATGATGAGCAATCGAGTTGATCAAATAGCTACCAAGAGTCTAAACAGAGGAAAGTCATCACTCATCGTTATGGCTGCAGATGCTCAGCCGTTGGAAATCATTTTGCATATTCCTCTCCTTTGCGAAGATAAAAACATTCCCTATGTGTTTATTCCTTCCAAAGTTGCGCTCGGGCGTGCTTGTGGCGTTGCGCGTGCAGTGATCGCTTGCTCAGTTGTGGGTGAAAAGGACTCACAATTGACTGAGGCAATTAGTAAGATGAAGATCGATATTGAGAAGCTATTGATCTGCTGCTGTTTATTCAAACAAGCACTACTAATGAGTTCGTTTTTTAGACTTTTTTGGCAATTTCTTTGGGGTTTTGGGAGGTGACTCGAAAGGAGGTTCTTGATTCAAGGGCTGTGTATCTTTGTGCGTAGAAACTATATTCTCTTCTTTGTTTGGAGATGTAAACGATAGTCTTCTTGCGTCAATATTCCATTTCTTTTCACCATCATTTTCTGTGTCCAGTGACAACCGAAGTTCCAGAGAACCAGTTTTCTCCATCCTGGTTTCCTTCCCTGAAGATGATAGTCCTCTACACATCACCTCATTCATCTGCTTGTACAAATTCGCCTTCATTTTTGGAGTAGCATTTAGCTCCACTTGCTGCGCTGTTCGATTAATGAGTGGAGTTGCCAGTGTATTAATAGAGTTGTCTACTGCCACCTTCTGCGTATTCTCATTCTACATTATCGACCAACCTAATTTCTACATTTTCCAAATGATCGATGTGTCGCAGATCATACTCGATTTCTCGCTTTAACCGCGGATTTTCAGCTAATATCTGTTCCATTTCAGTTTTGAAGTTAACCATGATCACCTTAAAATAGATCATGAGATCACGCAGAAGCACACTATGCTTCTTTTCCAACTGGATTTTTAGACTAATTAGCAAGGGTAGAATCTGTTCTAGAACTGTTCTTTTCTCCAACTAGCGATCAAAAACAACCTTCTTGTTTACCTTGCTCAGTACCGTCTTTTTTGATTCCAGAATTTCGGCAGGAAGTTCTTCATCTTCTCCTCGAGTTCGAGATCCCACCTTCAACTCCTTCGAACACAGAACAGCAAATGTGTCTTTTATCAGGTTCAAAGAAGGCGAATCAGGATGATCACCAATATTCAGCAACTCATCTTGATCCACAAGTGGCCCCAAAATGTTCTGGCATAATTTACAACTCACCTGAAGCTTTGATTCGTCATCTAGAAGTTCGAGAATAATTCGATAGATTCGACGACGAGCACTACTTCAAATTCCAAAATAAAACATACTTTATATGTTTTCGATCACCTCCTCCTAAATGGATATCCACCAAGTTAGCGCCAAATTCTCGCTTCACAAGATTTCCTTCCAAATATTCATTTAGAATACTCATGATTTCAACAAAGGAGGAGACGAAAATCTTGGGAAACTTTCTAAAAATCTGTTGAGTGATCAATTGATAAGCAAAAGCTGCAATTGACTTGTCCGAATCGTTCAATGCTGCTAATAGACAGCACAGCAAGACTGGTTTTAGTTTGATGAAGTCTTCCTATGTTCATAATATAAGCTATTCGCATACGAGAAGGAGTTTGGAGATGATACTAATAGCATGAATTCGTACAGTCACATCAGAATCCACCACACAGTTAGCAATGGTAGGTATGTACTGCTCGACAACTGAAGTATGTCTAAAACATGATGTGGTAATCAAGCAATCACTTTGTGCAAATATCTCCTATGATAATGATGATATTATTTCGAATCACTGAATCTGTACTCACTTCGAGTTCTCGAATGAACATCTGAGATTTAAGAACCAACATATAATAAACTGGAAGATGGAGCTTCGCTAACGATGCCGATGTGATGCACACTTTTCCAAAGCTAATCAAAGCATGTGCTCGAATCTTTTGTTAAGCAACAATTAACTGATTCAACAGGATATGCATGATGGAATTACAATTGTATTCTGATGTGGATTTGTTGTAGGCAACGAATATGTTGTTAGCGATTGGAGCAAAGCTACTGTTTTACTACTTACTAAAGCTTATCCTCTTTTCACAATTTCACTTTTTGTTTTGATTTTACTCAACAATCCTTCATCACTTTCCTCTAATCCCAATACACTCAATTCTCCCACAACAAAAACCCATGGGAAGAGCCAAGCAAAATCTGTATCATCCGCTAGGAGTGTACAATTTCCGTGTAGAGCAGTTACCTCGAGTCCCTCTGGATCCACATCTTCTATAGGTGTTAGAAACGCGTGGTCCTCTGCTTGACTCTTGGTAGGCAGAGGCTGTGACTCGGTGAAACGCTCCATTTTGCCACCAGATTTAAAGATGAACGCACGAAGAATGCGATTTGTTTTCCGCTCCAAACGAGCAACGAACGAGTTCACTGCTTTCTGGATCGTATGGATACTACAAAACAGAGCAGACTAAATGAGTACTCTCCGTATAATGCTTTCAACAAGTAAAGGTAAAGACGAAGATAGGAATGAATACAGTCTAAAGGCATTGAGAGTTTCAGCAGTTCTTTTACACATTGCACGTATAGTTGTTTGACTAATCATGATTTTCAATGAGAACGATCACTGGATTCTTTTTCAAAGTGGTCAATCAGAATCATAGCGGTTTCAATTAAATATTTATCTCGTGTAACATGATTGGAACTACTGGTATCAGCTAATAACTGCTGAAGTTGGGTTTCCACAAATTTCACGTTCATTCGTTTGTAATACTAGTTCCAAAATTACGAACGATTCTTACCTTCGCTATAATGCTTAATAACATCCAAGCATTCTCTTCCAAATGGGGTACTGTTTCTCTAATCGAACTTGCTTCAATTTCGGATATGTTAGGGTCCTGGGATAATTCGATGGCAGAGATACAAGAAAGCATAAGGCTTCCCAAATGAAGAGTATTTCTGTCAATAAGGAGTTTCATTACAGTCTACATTAATACCATGCCACCAAGTTTACTTCCAAAACAGGGATATTTCCGGAATTCAGGTATTCCAATGCTATCCATCCTTTTTGATTATCACTCTTTCCACGATTCAATCTCCAGTCATTGATGGGATCGAACACAAATCTCTGCATATTCTTGGTAATCAAAGCATCTGTGTTTGTAGTCGTCTCAAATAACGAAAATGAAACTGCGAAAAAGAGATGCAGGAAATGACTGTTCTCCTGAAGCACACGGTAATACAGAGACAAAGCAGATCTTCGAACAGATACTACACATCACTCCAGCATTTCACACCAAACCTGCCGAATCCTGAAGAAGATCATTTAGAAGTTGAAAAACGTCTTCTTCGTTTAGATAACCACGGAGAATAGAGTTTGAAACACAGCTAGAGTACGTTGTTAGAGCATTCTTTCGAACAACCACCGAAGAATCATGGATTCGGTCATTCAAGATTCGAAGAATTCGACGGCAGGTGGCTTCATCTAATACACAGCGTAACGAATTCTCCGGCTTCTCTGTCATAAAATCTATTAATAGACCTAAAGACTACATCTTAGGAGATCCTTTTCTTCTTACATGTGTAGCTTCTGCTCGAATTGATATAACAATATCATTGCAACGGTTGAGAATAAGATCAAAAAACACAAAATAGAGCGGTTTCTCGTCGAAGAATAGCTCCCGCTGAACAATTGAACATTCGATTTCCATCGAAGACTCTTCCTTCTCTGATGAAACCTCCTCCTGCTGGTTCACAACAGAATCTGAGACATATCGCGACATAAGAAGAGCACGAGCCAAGCAGACTACACACATCCGGATGTTCGCAATTCCACAGCGAGAACAGAGTGCAATCCATTCATTAGTTCTCTGTTTCTCCTTTTCGGAAAGAGATAAGAGGAGAGTGAGTAGACAGTCCACCGTGTTCGAACGACTATCAGTCCGATCTGGAGAGTTGATGATCAGTCGTTGAATCAGAGCAAATCGCGGGTTGGAAAGGCGGGAAGAAGGATGGCTGGTTAGAATATGCAGGAGCGATTTTTGGCTGTTCCTGACTACCTTGTCATCCATTCGTTTTCCTTCAGAATAGAGAGAAAAAACAGAGAGAAGGGAACGCAGCAGATCGCCCATTCTCTCGTCAAGATCACCTTGGAGGGAAAAGTCGATAAGATGAGAAAAGAGGACAGGGAGTGTCGAGCTCTGTGGAGCAGAAAGACAACACTCGTAGCACAGGGCGCATAATTCAGTCCAAACGAACTTTATTGTTATGTCATCAAAAAGAGGAAAAGTATCCAAGAGAAGGGAAACAAGGGCCACAGGATCAGCATGGTACTATATCAGAATAAAGAATGAGTATCTACTGCTGTGCTAAGATGAAGAAGATCCTCGTTGTTGATTGAACGAACGATGGCAGAGATGCTCACCTGAAGAAGACTGCAACGAAGCATCCCATGTCCATAGGCGCCTGGAATCTGTAACACTCGTAGATATCTAGAAAGATGAGGCAAGCGCCAAGAATGAATACAACTCAGCACAGAGTAAAGGGATTTCCGCCGAATATTTCTCTTTTGAAATTAAAATAAAATAGAGAATTGCAAAGAGTCCCTCAACACCCGAGAAAGAAAATCCTTCCAAAGTAGAGTCAAATGATTCCCAAAACGATGATAAGGTCGATGATTTCCTATCTCTGTTAGAAACATATATAAACAAATACAAATTCTTACAACTCTTCAATACTTCGAGAAGCTTCAAGAGATCCTTATAATCTGTGAGAATAGCATCAATTGACTCCGCCTATTACTCATTCGATCAAATCAAATCACACATCATCCACATATCCCTTCTTGAAAGATTCAATTACTGTATCAATATCTGTGATTGATGTTACAGCGTCTCTGATGATCGGAAGGATCTGTAACATATCCACGCAAAAAAACTAAAAACGATCAATCCATTTCAAACAAACAAATCAGATTTCCTCATAATACGATGCCTGCCGCAAATAGCAAATAGGAAAACTCTTCCTATACTGGTACTTTTTATTAAAAGAAGCCTGAAGCTTGTTGTACACTGTGCGCATCGGATTATCATCCCTGTTATGTATCATTGAATTGTACGTAACTCGGAAATCCGAATCTGGATGTGGAAAATCCATAGCAAACACTTTATTGATCACGTAAAACTCATATCCCATTTGGCGTAAGTTTTCAAAATATTGTACTTTATTATATCCATAATTAACAAATTTGTCGTGAAACAAGGGTGTATCGGGACCATATCGTACTAGCATATATGGCTCCATGAAATTTGCTACAAAGCACCTTACTCTAGATACAGTCGAATTGTTCTGAGTGATAAACCACTCAGGCATCAAATACATCTATATTACACACCCACATCACCTCTACATGCGTTCGCAATAATCGTTTGTTTGAGAAGCAAAGGCTTTGTTGCATGCAAGCTACCAATTCTGCTTTATTCTCGGGTTGGTAATAACTAGTACTACACATAACAGACTCAGATTGCACTCACAGCTCATCACACTGTTCTATTGAATCACAATAATTGAGAATCACTGTGTGATTGTAGAAGAAAATAGGTAAGATCACTGCAGAATGGTAACTTTCCAAAAGAAAACGCGGAATTCGCATGAATTCGTCATAAGCATTCACTACTTGTCACCCAACGACTCATTACACACCTGTTAATCGTAAATCCATATCAGTTATAAGAAAATGAGTTGTTCTGATATTTTGAATTGCCAAATTTCGGAGGTAATTTACAGGAAAATCCACATAGTACTTATGTGGGGGTTCACTAAGAAAGATAATTAAGGTAAAGCGACTAGGGAAGTGATGATGGTTAATAAAACGCAAGACATAAGATTCCTCATCGCGAGGACACTGTAAAACAACACACAATGGACTATCAGTCATCAATACTCAATGATAAAACCCTCGCCATCTATAGAGAAGCTGTTGGAGAGAAAAGAGTCGATTGTAAGTGGCTGCCGCAATTGCTGTAATATCGATTGGTGTCGATGATGATGGGTACCATGCTAATCATGAATAACTGAACATAACATGACGATTATCCGACGTCGAAATGTCGAAAACTTCCTCATCCCCTACCCATTTTCTCAGCTGAAAATGGTTGTGATAAATGGGATTTGGTTTGAACGACTTGATCGGAATGTCAGAAAAACAACCATCACATAATGGATTCTCATCTGAAGTAAAAGATGAGTCCGTGTATAACTTATGAAGCATGTTTCGCCATCTCCTGAGATTTCTCCAATAGGTCGCATTCACATAAGATTCTTGGAGAAGCATGTCATTATTCTGGAGTCGATTCCGTATTTTCTCCTTCGCCGCCTCTTCTTTTTCTGTCTTGTTCCCACCCAGTTGACTCGCCATGTCATCGTAGCGATGAAGTACAGAGGAGAAGCAAGGATCCGACTGCATGCGAGAGTAGAGAACAGACACGATGCGATGCTCGAGAATACGAATGCCAGAGTACACCTGACGAACGTGAGAGAGGGAGAGATGATCGCTAGAGAAGAACGACTCTTCACTTTCCATCTGCGATGCACGCATCTCAAAGTACTCCTGCGTCTTCTCTATTTCGCGTTCCTGCGCAAGGAGAAATTGATCCGCCTTTCGAGTAGCGAGGCGATAATCTGCCTCCGATTTGTAGACCCGGGAGGACGGACGGCGAGGAGATAGAGGAGCTGGAACAACATTCGACACCTTGAGATGGCATGTTGAATTAGAACGAGCTACAAAAACTGAGTAGTAATAATCAGGTTCCTTCTCAAACATGTTGAGAATTGTCTCATTTTCTATATCAAAAAGTTCCTCTGGTATTTGTTTTATACTGTTCATGCTAAGGACTACGGTAGAAAGAATACAACAGGGATACAGTTTTTTCCAGTACCATTAAAATACCATGGATTGAAAACACGATTAGACACTATATTCCTGTTCACCCAATCAACAACCTGGGTTTTAAGGGAAACGGATGGTTTTTCCACACTTGATGGCTCACTATCTATGTATTAATTCAATCCTATTCAAAAACCGAGAGGATAGTAAATTTGAGTTGGTTCCACCACATAATTCTCTACAAATAACTGGAACCATCAAATAAGACGTTGGATATTCTGTTTGAAAGAAGCAGATAAAGGAACTTCCTTGAAACCCGATAGTCGCCCACTAGGATGAAACAAACATAATATAGCTACATCAAGAAAAAAATACAATTATTCACAAACAACACAATCAACATACATATATGCAATGTTTGCGGCATCACTGTTATGTTACAGAATACAAAATGAGAGTCAGTAGTTACTCCATAATGAATTCTCTCAATAAAAGCACTAAACTTGATTATTACAAACAGCTGACATAATAGAAATGTTTGCTACACTCTTGTCAACCCTCCTTCGAATAAAACGAGGAAAACGAAGGCTTAATCCCCGATAGAAGCTGGACTGCGTGTATTGCGCTGCTTTCACCTCGATTACTTGTAAGGGTTCACAGTAAAAATCTGCTCGAAGACTTGTAGGCAGATCACACCATCCTTTACATCATCTCCATACTTCTTCTCTACGTAAACACTCCTCTCGTGATATCAAGTGAGAACTCACCTCTTTAGACAACGCTGTCAAGTCAGTTTCACTAAATCCACTTCCCACAAAACAGATTGGACGGAGACGATCTTCGTTCTCTGGAGAACGAGTTGCGCATAAAAAGGAACCTAAATTCCCTGTTCGGTTCCCCTTTCCCATTTTCCCTCCAATGATCACAGCATCTACCGAATCGCCAAAGCCATCAAGATAGTCAGCTTTTAATTTCACCCAATCCTCTGAAATGAGTGTTATTCACTAAAACTACTATTTCGCTGACCGCAGCCATACGTACTGCAGAAACGCTTCAGTACAAGCCCTTCGCAGCCGTAAGTGAGGCTTTTTTGTACCAGATCTTCTAGTGCCGTGGGAGTCTTGTCAAACGAAACAATCTCAATACCCTGATCAGAGTAACTCCCAAAATTCACTTTCAATACTTCTTTTCGTTCATATAAAGGTTGCTGAATGAGTGAGGTGGAATTAATGTGCAGAATGTCGAACAGTTCTAGACGCATTTTTTCGCTAATAAACATATGTGAAATGTAAAAACTCTTTCTGCAACGTCTTCGCTCTCTTCCCCAGCAAAGGCGTGACATCGTGAAATGGGCGAATCTTTCCGTCCATCGTCGCGACAACGAATTCCCCGTCTACTATGAAATTGTCTAGGCGTTTCGTCGCCTCTAGGAACGCACTCTCTACAAGCGGTTGCAACGACTGGAGCCGCTAACAATGATTTCCTGTTATAACCTCCACTTCGCCAGACCTTCCGAAGAGTGTGATTTTCTCTCCGTCCCAATGCACCTGCACGCGGACGCCGTCGAACTTGTGTTCCGCTACATACGTGTCACGTGTCAGAAGTGTTTTGGCCTCGTCGGTGGAGGCGAGCGGTGAGCAGAGCGCGACGTCGCAGAAGCAGCCGGGGACGATGGGGTAGCGAGAGCAGGCCTCCGCAGCGGAGAGAGAGGGGGGCAGCGAGGCCAGAAAGGCGACGAACGAGCGCAGACGGGGGTTCTGGTGGTACGTCCGCTGCAGGGCGCTGAGCAGTGCGGGCGAGGGATGCGCGTACTCGCGAATGAGGGCCTTGCAGATCAGTCGCTCCCCAAAACCAACGCCCCGACTCCGAAGGACGAAACGAGCTACGAATCACGAGGGACGACAACCCTTTCTTGCGTAGAACATCTCCAGAGGGGAACAACAACGGTCCCAGAGAGAAAAGACACGCTGCACAATCCGATCTCGACTCCCTTTACCGCTTTCCTCCGAAATTCGAATCAACTCCCTAACGTAGATGTGAGCAAAATAGAATACTCTTTCATAGACTCCGCACTGAGCGGATTTGGTGATGCTTGCTTTGTTCTCGATTTAAACAGCTCTTGGCAAACCTCTGGAAGTCCGCCATGATTCTTTCGTAACTGTTTGCATGTTGCTGCATCGACAGAAAAGTACTCCTGGATGCAGCGCTCAATCGAAGTGTCAGAAAGACGAAAGCTCACTGTTTCGTCCGAAGCGTTCAGAATCTAGATAGCACATACAGATGACCCAGATACTTCACCGGAGATTAACTCCATAGTGTCCGTAACGCACTTTGTGCTGATCTTTGAAGTGTCGCTGACTATCGACTGCAATATCGAGAGACGATCATTTGTTGAAGAAGTGAGAGCAGCTGCCTGCAATCGATTGCACAGCTGTGCAAACGGGTAGGTAGATGCACAGGAAAACAGTCGACGCACACAAAACATTTCAAACAAACAATCTCTAGACAGAGTCCTTCTGATCAATCAGTTTCTCTTTCTCATCCTCCTTGACTGGATTCATCTGACTTCTCTCTTTCATGCTTTCTAAGTATCATGCTTTCCCTCCAAATCCACCGTAAGAGTACCAAATGCTTCCAGTGATGCAGATCACGCTTCCAACGATTCCAATGGGTTTGATGACATTTCCAAACAGGAACACAGAGAGGATGATCATGACAACCTGCTTCACATTTCCGACGACGTTCATCATCAGAGGTCCTCCTTCCTTGACCGCGTTGAAGTTCGCGATGTTCAGAGCGAAGGCTAGCATGCCATGGATCATGAGGATGAGTAAACTCGTTTTCGGAGCTCTAAAATCGACTCGATTGCACACCCCTACGATGGCAGCCAAGTCGACCAGAACGTCCAGTCGTTGAAGAGGGACAGGGGAAGAACTTCGCAGAAGGCGAAACTGCTGTTCTATCGATTACCATTTCGATGTGTCTAAACCAGGTTGAGAAGCTGAAAGGTGCTGATCGGCTCCTCTCCCGAAAGAAGGTATTTTGTGATGATTCCCTTCAGAGAAGACACTGTGCAACTAATAAAGAGAAGAATAATTCCAAAAAGGGTTCCTTGAATCTAGATGGAAGAAGAAAAGGGTCGCTACATCGCCCACACAAACCAGCATGGTTCCGAAAATCACAGGAATGAGAGATAAATATACCGGAAGAGGACGTACGATGCCATGAATCAAAAACTCCAGGACACATGTAAACACTGGCATAGCACAGCGGAACATCTTATATAGAAGAGCGAATGAACTCATACTTGGTCTAGAGCTAATGAGTTGAACTTGAGCGAAGAGTTTGATAAAACTATATTGATGATAAAAATGACGCTGACAAGAAACAGATTTCGCAACTCTCCATTTTTCAACGGTCGATAGTTGAAAAACTTTGGTGCAGTATATTTCATTATTGTCGAATATACTGCACAAGACAGCATATGGATATAGGCATGAATGGAGCTGACAGAACTTACCATAGTGATTGATACGGGGTACGGGCACTTCAGCGACGTGAATAATGTTTTATTCAACACTGTCACCAAAATTACGATCGTAAACCATATAGGAACCCAAATAATCATTTTATTTAATTAAGGAAACGGTGTATTAACAAACAGATCACTTTAATCGCTCAATATAATTGTAAGGTACAAATCCCTCTCTTCCATTCATCGTGGCACGGATCCAATCTCCAAAATCCTCCTCAATCACAATACGATCGCCTTCTCTGCACTCCAGTACATTCGGATTTATCTCCTGCGTTATATCGTACAGCACCAGCGCCATTTCCTTTTGAGGAACCGGCTTCTTTGGAGGAGGAGGTGGAGGCAGAGAAGGAGCCACAAATGTCGACGCGCCGGAATTTCCCGATTGCTTTCCCCCATTCTGCGACACAGTTCGTATCTCCGTATTATACGACGAGACCTTGGAACTCTTCTCATAGGACGAAAGCTTATTTTCGATGCTGTAGCGACGCGTGTTCTCTGTAAACTCTCGCAAGAACTCACCGATTTCCGAGGCAGATGCAGGCAGACTTCGACAGCCATCGCTGTAGTGCCCATCTCGCTTATACTTAGACGAGTAATAGCTGTTGTTCAGCACCTTCATGAATCTACAGTTCACCGCATCTCGCTACCCCACTTGTCAGGATCGGGAGCGTGGTCCCACAGATAAACGATGAGGTAATTCATGAAGTCCTCCTCGGGAAGCATATAGTACAGCAGAATCGCCATCAGCTCCCAGCCCAGCGAAATGCTCAACTCGCTCGGGTTCCCCGTCATCTGTTTGATTAGCTGGCAGTACACCTCTGTGCGAAGTCCAGGAGTAGCGTTCGTCTTGTGCAGGATGCGGAGGATCTCGAAGGCCAGCTGATTTCCCTCCATGTTGTATCTACGTCACAGCATCCTCGCAGCCCCACTTTCGATCTTTCATGAACCCCTGCACCGTTTTGAACAGCAGAACACCGTGCTTGTCAGCGTCCTTCGATAAGGTTGTGAGACAGGTCGGAATCGCCAACGTGATGAACGAGAAGGCCGTTTCGCGCCACCAACGTCGATTGACAGTAAATATCTTATGACTGGCATAATCTTCCCTCGTTTTGAGCCGTGGATACTTCTCAAACACGAACCTCTCCTTCTGCTTCTTCAGGAGCAAGTCACGCAGTTTGATTTTCCGATCCACCAGTCGCGAAATGTCCTGCCATTCACTCTCCTCCCCATTCCTACTCCCAGCTGCTCTGCTCTCTGAATCTCCAGCTCGAAGAACTCCTCTTCTGGAAGCGCCAAAAGTCGTTTTCCTTCGATCACCGTGTCCGATGAATAGGTCAGTCTGTCAGCCTGCTCAATGAGCTTTGTGATCTGCGCTCTTTCCAGAGTGTACAACGCCTCTCGCAACTAGAATCACATTCTCACACCATCCATACATCAGGCTCCACCAAGGACGCAGCAAACTGCTTCACCCGTGCTCGCGCCTCTTCGGTTAACTGTTGCACACGAGGAGAAAGCAGAGAAGGCTGAGCCTCCAGTTCTTCCACAGCTGCTAGCAACGCCTACAGATGACTCATCAGACCCACTTTTACAGGCAGATTCTGCGTGATCGATCCTTCAAGCAGACTTCGCACCTGTCCCTCAAGCGATTCAATTCTCCGCAAGAAATCTGCTGCATTCTGCGCTTGACGAACCGCGGGAATCGAGCAGTGAAGCAACTGCTGCACAAGAGTGATCGAATTATCGACAGACTGAAGTGCCTCATCAATCGCACTCAACGACTTTGTCTGTAGAGCTTTCTACGATGAAATCCCTAGCAAAAAGATACAGTTAATACGTTGCTAACATGCTGATAGAGAGGAAGTCCCAGCATGGCAACTTTTCGCTTAAAGGCACTTTGCAGCGCTGGTAACAGTTCATCCAACGCTACACATAATTGATCCGATTTGTAGAATACCCAAATTTCGAGCTAATTCGAGAATGCGATGTTCAGGCGCACGATATAAAACAAGAGTTCTTCCGATATAGATCCGACCCTTACACTCAGGTCTACACTGAATGATTGTCTGCATTGCATCCCGGATTCCCGTGGGAACCTGCTTTCCTTTCGCAATAGGAAGACATCGATAACGATGCACGAATTGTTGATGGGTCAATCGGAACGGATATCCCTCTTTTCGGATTTTGACTGCCTCAAAAATACCACTGTAGCGAAGCTGTTCCAGACTGTGAACGCAGTCAAACAAGCGAGGCCTCTTCTTGTCATTCGGTTTGATGCAGCGAATATACTTGCGTTGAGAGGCTTGCAGAATAGTGATGAGGTCGTTTAACTGCTTTTGGAACTTACTACACACGGTAGCTCGCATCGTGTTTGCAGAAAGTGGAGGGAAAAGCGATGCGATAAAAGGAGAGGAGGAAGAAGACACAAGCTCATATCTACAGTTACATCATAAAATAAAAGGGACAAGTTATCAAAAATTCGGTCCCTATTTTTGTCTGTAAAACCCGTAATCGTATAATCCACTTTTCCTGCGTAGTGGCAGACACCGAATTCCAATGGAGATCGACTGCTTCCATCAAAACAAGAATACTTTGTCAAAGAATTTCGGATCTATTGCATTACAATCTGCCAAAAAGCGAACCGATTTCAGCAAATTTGCATCTGTCCCATTTCGGATTTTCACCTGGTCATCAATAGCGCAGAACAGTCCCCCAAAGCGATTTTCTAGCATATCCAATACCTCGCTGTTGTCGATAAAGTCCACGTGCTGAAACTCCACTCCTTCATTTCGGTATACAGTTTCCTCCTCTTTGAACGTGCTGTTGTTGAACAGTTGCTGCAGCCTTTCGTTCGCATAGTTAATGCACAACTGCTCGAAGCTGTTCTTTTCGAATATCTCAAAGCCAAAAATATCCAAAAACCCGATGAACTTATTTCGTTCACCCTGAAGCGATTCGTTCATCTTCTCTACCTACACTTCACATACCCTCTCTTCCCTACAATCCAATCGAACAGGCGCGAGTACAGTTCCTTGGCCAGAGCATCGCAGTTTTGGACAGCTTCACGACAGCTCAAGGGAATCACTGTCACGTTCACTCCATTCCCTTCTCGAACACTGATTCGACGCGTGCAAACTGCTTCTTCCAGCGCTTTCTCTGGCACTTGGAGAAGAGATGCGGCTTCGCGAAGCAAATCCTCGTTTGCAACACGCGATCCTGGGTGCAGTGATGCTCCCCCAGTCTCCTCATACTCGATGTTTCCAAGTTTGAGAATGGCTGCCAACAGACTCAGCACGGACTCACGCTCAGCAGACGTGAAGCCGAGCGAGTCGAATGAGGTCAGAACCTCCAGGAAATTCGCACGATCATCCATTCCATCGACTTGGAGACAGTTTCCTGCAGTGAGATATCGGTAATCCGATGGTGACGAGAGATGGTAGGTGCGGCAGAGATCGGGAGAAGACAACAACTGATAGAAAATGTGGAAGTTTCGCTCGCCTCGCTGCTGGTCCACCACTCGACTCTTCTCTAGTAAATAGCATTCGATCGAAGCTCCGCAGACACGATTCTGATCGCTGAAATGAACTTCAATCCACTTTCCGAATCGAGAGGAGTTGTTATTCCGCACAGTCTTTGCGTTTCCGAACGCTTCCAAAACAGGGTTTGTTTGCAGAACCTTCTGCTCCAACGAAGAATCAGATCCAGCCACCTTTGTTTCACTCCCATCTGAGCTCTTACTTCTGCGATGAATCCCAAGCACTGCTTCGTGGCCTCTGTTTTCCCCGCTCCCGATTCGCCCGAGATTAGGATGGACTGGTCTGTTCCCTCCAGCGCCATTTCCTGGAAGGCGGAGAAGGCAATGTCGTACACATGGGGAGGCAAGGGACGATTCGGAGGAGGGTTGGCGTGCAGAGAGATTTGCTCCGGCGAGTAAAGAGGAAGGTTTTGGAAAGGATTCACCGAAAGCAGGATGGTCTTGTTGCTCCCCACCCATGTGTAGATTTTCCCCTCCATGTATCGCTTTCTGTTCGTTAAGAGATCCCGCTAAGCCCACCTCACAGTGTAGAGAATCGAAGGCTCGTTGCAGTCTTCGAGGAGCACCACATCATCTGGCAATTCGCGCAGTGACGACCAGTGCACTGTTCCTCCCGCCTGCTTCGCTGTGACCATCGAACCATCCTCGCGACGACCTGTGATCGACGACCCACTCGTGGACTCCTAGCGCTCAACAGCCAGCCGAACGACTACCACACAGACTGGAACCCAGCCCTCCGAGTCATCTGCGATCCACACCCACTGGCGACGTCCCTCCGCCTTCTCGGACTCAGTCAAGAGACACTCCGGTTTGTCCCACGAGAGACAGTCCGACTCTTTGTTGTAGTAATAGGGAACATCGTCCACAGTGAAGCGCTCCTCCCAGCCGCCTCCGGAGAGAACAGCTCGAGTGGGTTTCACAGACGACGCATACGTCGGATGCGACGTCTTCGCAGTCGCTGATGATGCGTTCGAGACAGCAGGCTTCAGAGTAGATGTGGGGGAATTGGAGGAGGGTTTCAAGGCTGAGCCGACCTTGGCAGGGGAAGAAGGACGTGCCAGAGAAGGACGTGAAACAGCTGCCGTCGGTGAAGAGGGACGAACCAGCGATGACGACACGGGACGCAGAGAGGCGAGAGGAGATGAAGGACGACCTGCCAGCGAAGCGGAAGACTGACGAGAACCAGTAAGGACAGAAGATGCGCGCAGAGTTGAAGAGTCGAACGACTTGTCCTTAAAACTGCTCGGTCGCAAGGTAGAAAACATGGTTGATGTCGACATGCGAGGCGAAGCGTCATGATCAGTTGAAACATGACGGAGAACATTGCGGTTCTTTGAACTTTCGATTTCTTTCAATAGATCGACAGGAAGTTTGGCCTTACTCTATAAATCAAAGACTCCGCTCATTGAAACAGTTTCCTGCTGCTGGGTAGCAGCCACTGGCACAGCACTAGCACGTTTCGGGATAGGAGGAGGTGCCTATAATGAAAAGGGTGGGAAAGGGAAAACAGATATCTTTGCCGGAGTCAGTTTGTTTTGAAGCTCTGGATAATCCTGGATTGGTTTCCAATTATCCATCAGCGAGCACCACACGTACGATTCCTTTGTGATTGTCTTCTACCCACTCACTACATCCAATTTGTCGTACATTTTTCCATTCTTGTTGAAGTGAGGTAAATGAGATGGGTCCTTTCTATGCCATAAGCAATCGATACTGCTTCATACCTGTTCTCCGTTGAGAACATAGTACCACTCTTCTGATTCCATCAGGATTCAATGAATTCCGCACTCAACGAAGCAATCCTTTAGGGTGGGACCAATGATATTCAAATTGACCATATTACACACAAGAACCACGGTTATATAGCAGTAATTGATTGTTCATTTTTTGTTTCGATGCAGTCGGTGAAGGATACTGTGCTAAAGTATTGGGAAAAGGTAGACGAGACGTTTAGGAAAATTACTCCCAAGAATGGTTATTTGTGTTTTTCTGGAGTGATTTTTAGAGTATGTGACCAAATTCGAAGAAACTACGCATGTCCCTGCCCATTATGTTCTTATGGCTGCTGTGGGTCTTTTTATACTCAGTTTTCTCATCTCTCTCGGAAAGAGCATTTTGTTTGTTGCTGTCCTCATTATACCAGTTTTCTTCGCCTTTGTAAGTGATATCATCAACAAGGAACATGAGAAGAAGTGGATGTACTATTGGATCTGTTTTTCCATTATTATGATATTCTCGGATATCCTTAACCTCATTCCCTTCTTTGGTTATATTGAAATAGCTGTTTCTTACTATTTTGCCTATTTTGATAAGGAGGGCTGGTTTGAAAGCAAAATGGATTCATTGGTTGCCCTTGCAGCTAAATATCTGGGAAAGATCTTCAATTTCTCTACTAAAAGTGATTGAGCTTGTGGTTGCACTGTTTGTAACAAAACGACTATCTCACAAATATCATAAAAGAACGCAACTACTGCCCTTCTAGACTCAGTCGAACAGCTTCCTGGATACTTCTCACCATTCTAAAACAGAATTTGACCACAGGTCCTACTCGTCGTATCCATTCTCATAAAAATAGCGGAGAATTCTCTCCCAGTAGTTCTTCAAGGCACTCTTGTCAGATGACGCCTGCTTCACCTCCATGCCGCAAACGATTAAGAAGGTTTTCACTACGATGCAGAGTGATTCCATCTCCTACTGAGATTCATATTAATCAGGCCAAGCAAACTCTTGTCGCCGAGAATATTGATTAGGATAATCATAATTCCCTAGGAATAAACGAAGACAACGATACAAACATTCTTTTCATTCGGACCCACCTTTTCGAACGCACGGAGACAAATATTCAGCAGACCGTCCTCGACAAACATACGGCCTATCTAGACATGAGAAGCACAAGGGGAAACTACTTCAGGGTTCTTGTTCCCTCCTGTCACTTCCACAAATATAGTCAAACTCACTTTCCGAATATTGGTGAACCGAGGGTTAATCGTCCGAACCAAAGGACCCAAAAAGTACAAGATATGAGCTACACTAAAATCAGCTTAGAGCATGTTACCACTCATTATGCTACTCGCTATGTCAGAGTATGTAGTAATCGACCGTAGGATTGTTAGTGCGTTACACAGTCGGATTTCAAATTCATCTGGCATATCCATGTTGTTGAGATATTTATATGCCGACAGAATCTCTCGTTGAAGAATGGTCACAATTCCAAAGGAATTATAGATGCAAAGTGCTCTTAACTTCACCTCACTCTTTCTCTCAGATAATTCTGCCACTATTAGAGCAAACTACGAACAATACCTTTTAGCGCTTCATGACGTGTTTTTTCGTCATAAAGGTTGTTGATTATTCGCAGCAACTCTTTTGACTGATGCGATTTATCTCGATCCATATCAATAGGTTTTTTCTTGATAAAAGTGAGTTGTTTCTCTTTTGTGGAAAATACGTCTTTCTGCCCTCACTATATTCGAATGTGTTGTTTATAACCCTCTGTGTCAGGAACATGGCAGTTGCTTCAGTGCAAAGGACAGTCATTTTGCATACAATGGTACAGTTATAACTTGCGGAAAATGAGTCTGTACATAACCATAGCGCTAAAATGTTGGGGTCCCACTGTCATTTTATAAAATATGAATAGTGAAATAGAGGAATTACGAAAACGGAAACCTGATGATGAGGAAATAAACCAAGACGGAAGAGATGAGGATGAAATCGACAGTGCGGAACAGCCTGTTGCATCCAACTGTATCATGTCTATGTATATATTCACTGACTAGCAACGGAGAAAAAGAAGAGTTCTATAATCGTACGGGTTATTTCTGGATTTGGAATACTGTTTGCCTTCATTGCTATCGTCTATATGGGTCACTATCCTGTGATTACTCTTATCTCTGCTATTCAAGTAAGATCGGTGCGTTTGCTTCAGCGTAGTTTGGTCTGTTCTACGAACTGCTGAATGTTCGGTACAAAGAAGCTGTGGAGAAGGAAATCCCACATTTCAGAACTCTCCATTGGTTTATTTTTATGACTGCCATGTTCATAGTGTTTGGAGAGGAAGCTTCTGTTGCTATGATGCACTATATTCCCCATTTTGAATATGTTGTGAAATATCATTCGTAGCGTCTGTGTTGCGTTCTCACCTAGATTCATCTCTGTGATACTTTACTCCATCTTGTTTGTCATCCTCGTTCTCAGTCTCAAGAGAGGTTATCTGAAGTATCAGATCGGTGCGTCCTTGTCCTTCTCTCGACCGTAGGTCAGATCGCCTGGACGATGCTCACGATCATCATCGTCGTCTACCAGGTGCGCGCCGTGGTTCCCATGGTCATGGACGGTCTCATCTGGATGGTGCTTCCCTGCATGACGGTCGCGTTCAACGACACCATGGCCTACATCTTCGGAATGCTCTTCGGAAGGAAGTGCGTCTCTCCCTCTCGTTTACCTCCAGATTCATCCCCTATCCGCTCACGCCTCTCTCGCCCAACAAGAGTTGGGAAGGCTTCATCGGTGGAGGCATCGCCAGCATTCTCATCGGAGAGTACATGGCCTATCTGTTCAAGGTCCCCCATCTCTACTGCCCGTTCAACAGACCGAACTGCCCCGTCCCCTCCTACTACACACTCCATCACTACGCGCTCCCCTCCTGGCTGGCTTCCATCACCGGAAAGACCGGAATCGATCTGGAACCCATCTACATTCACGAATTCATTCTCGCTCTTTTTGCCGCTCTAGTCGCTCCGTTTGGTGGCTTCTTTGCCTCCGCCATCAAGCGTGCCTATGGGAAGAAAGACTTTAATTCTCTCATCCCTGGACATGGAGGTCTCATGGACCGATTCGACTGTCAGTTCATCATGCTGTATTTCACCTCTATGTACTATAAGACGTTTATTCGGTAGGGCTCGGAAGAGTGATTGAAGGATAGGGAAAATCCTGTTACACTAGGGAAAATTGTAGCTATGGTAACAGAGTTAAGTCTTGAGGACAAAAAGATACTGCTAGAGGAACTCCAGAACTCTATACTGTTTAACCAATAGTCCTTTGTTTTTTCTCACAAACAAGTTCTATCCATCCCTTATACAAGAGGAGCCTTTGCCTCTTCCTTCTTGGCAGGACGACGGCAATAGCAGTAGCACAGAATCACAACAATAACTAAGGCAACTACACCAACAAGAATCCAGATCCCTATGTTGTTCTGGGGTTCAGGTGTAGGAGTAGGGGTGGGAGGCTGATGGGTGGGAGGATGGGTAGGGTGATGGGTGGGATGATGAGTGGGAGCAGTTGTAGTGGGGGCAACTGTGGTGGGAGCAACTGTGGTGGGAGCAACTGTGGTAGGAGCTTCAGTAGGAGCAATTGTGGTGGGAGCCTCTGTAGTGGGAGCAACTGTAGTGGGAGCAACTGTGGTAGGAGCCTCAGTGGGAGCAGCTGTGGTAGGAGCAGCTGTGGTAGGAGCAACTGTGGTAGGAGCCTCTGTAGGAGCCTCTGTAGGCTCTCCAACACAACCCATCGAAGAGATACGACTGAGATCCATAGGCTCCTCTCCATCAATGGTGACCTTCTCCTCAGAGAACTCAACAGGAAGCATCTGCTCAGTGCCAATCAAGTCCGGCAATCCATAGAACGGATCGATTCCACTAATAGTGCAGCTGATATCCTTGACAGAATAAGTCACTCCAGCTTCAATAGGGTTCTCACAGACCAACTGAGAAACCATCAGGCTAGAAAGAGTGACCACAATATCAGTAATCAAAACATTCAGAGTCATACTGTTCTGGCTCAGGATATTCTCCTTCATAGTGATCTCCATCCCTTCACTGGTACTCACGCAGGAACTTCCAAAATATGATTTAGTAATCAAGTCTAATCTAGAAGGTATTTCTTCAGGGGTTCCCTCAAAGCGAGCAGCCATCATTGTAGCTATCAAATAATAAGTAGAAATAGCTCATACATGTCCATTCATCTACCATACACTCACTTTCATAATAACCGCACACTATGATAACAAGCATAATACCATATCTTACTATCACCAGAATTCTTCCAAGTAGAAACTTTGCCAACCTGTGGGTTGAGCATACGAATGGACTTAGAAACTAAGTCCTTAACAGGTACATTAACAGATAAAGAAACACTCAAAATAAGGGTCACCAACAAAAGAGGACGCATTTCAAAGAATGAAATTTTGATCTGAATAAACCGCTTGACAGATATTTCCGTTCTCCAATAGAAAGAAGCACTGTTTTATTGTCTACCATGACACACTTACTCTGCCTATTTATCCGCGATTATTATTGCCATTAATGTAGAAGTCTGATTCACTTTTGGATCTTTGCAAGACACTAAGCGATAGATTTCAACAAACAAATTATTACAAGACTAAACCTAAACAGAACAAATCTCTCTTTCCACTGTCAATTCTTCTTTTGTAACACTTCCTTCTTCTCCGAAGAGTGATGTTTTTTCTATATTTTATTTGTCTACACAGTGCAAACAGATTTCTTTTCTTTCAGACGACGCTTTTCCATTCGCTCACGTAACACTTGCCTCTCCTCATCGCTACCAATCAAAGAACAGGCAGACTGTTACCTCCCATTGATTACAATCACATCGTCACTCGTAAACGGCTTGTCACAAACCAGACACTTGTCTGAAGGAACCTCCTTCAGGGCATTAAGGGCAAACACACACCCACAAGTGCGAAGATAGCAAAACCTATCATTGATAAGCAGAGCCACACTCACTTTGTTTTCCCTCCAACTGTCTCCTTCGTAATAGGGCAAATATACTTCCCTCCGAGAATGTCTTGCTGCCAGTAGTCGCTGGAGTCCCCTATATACTTTGGAGAATAGTCAGGATTAATCGTAAAGTGCAGATCCACAACATCCTTCATTTTTCGAATGTGCGAAAAGGATGCCGGCAGATTCTTGTCAATTAATGCTTGGATAAGAGCCAACCGATTAAATAGATAGCCCAGCTCACACGAACAAATCTAACAGTCAGAAAAGATCCCATATATTACAGGTTCTTGAAGCGGCTCTCCAGACAATGCACACGTAGACCACTTTCCCTGAATAACTTCTTCTGTCTCAACATGTGTTTCTTCCTTCTTTGTTGCCCACCGGGAGTACTTCCGCTGTGTGGCTACAGTTCCTCCATCATTTCCCATGACTTAGTTTTTCAATATAGGAAAAAAACTGTTCCAGGTTCATTAAAGTATAATGGCAAATCCTGTTCGTTTTGTAATTTTCGGGAACGATAAGCCGTTGCTTTCTATCGGTATTGGGAAAGAAAAGGTATCAGTGCGCGATGTCTACTAATAGAAAAGCAAGAACCGACTCCCCACCTCTCCGAGTTCATTCTGTACTCCTCGCTGGACGTTATTGATGAAAGGAAAAAGACAAGTAATGCCCAGTAAGAGAAAGAGCAGTCTATTCTTTCCAATAGATATTTGAAGGTTGTAGACAAATCCAATGGGTACTTGGTGTCTGCCTTTTGTACCCCAGGCAATATCCTGTGAGAAACAAAGTAGATTTCGTTAACTGGTACATATCTGCTTTATGCTCCTTCACCGAACTGAGAGTGAAGAGAAAATACGCGTATTCTTTGTTGGCGTCTTCGAGCTGTATAGAAATGTTTGTGGTGGTGGTGCAGTCAGATGTAGTATATTATGAACCCGTTTTATTCCTACCTTTCTCCCATGTACAATACTGAACTGGAAATGAAAATTCGTAAACTAGCTTCCAAATTATAATTGTTTACCTCACGATTGTTTGTTTTATACTAGAACAAAATAATAGCATATTCGCGGGAATGATATAGATACTGTTATTGACTTTATTCACTTGCAATGACAAATAAGCTGCTAAAGAGTGGGTATTTGGAGAAACAGGTGCGCAGTGTTACGTGTTATTCACTTATAGTCCACTTTTAGGAAGAAATGGACAAGACGCTTTCTAGAACTCCGGGAGAGTGAGCTAAAATGGTATGTGGATGAGGGCGATGTTTGTGATGGCTACATTTCCTTAAAGGATATTGCTACCATTGAGGATTGTGAATACAATATTGAAAAGCCTCAGTGCCTTATGATTACCCTTGTGTGCCTTGTCAATTGCGGTTATTTTGTAGACAAACAAGAAAGTCTATTGGTTTGCTTTTGAGACAGTGTTGGAGCTTAAATCATGGAAGGCTGCGATCGAAGATGCCAAGACGTTATATTTACAAAATGAAAGTGGGTCATCAACCAGTCCCATTTCTGGAGAGATCGCTGTACGTGTCTGTCCTGTGTTTTATCTAGGACGAAGTGGATCCTCAACTCGGCTTCATTTTAAAGCGAATGGAGTTGTGCGACAATGTCAAGGACTTGCGGGCTTTTCTCCGAGAAATCGAAACGATCGCTATGGATCTTCCCTCCTCAAAGGCTCGTGTTCAGTACCAATAGTGAGTCTCCTGTGTGCGTCTGAGGTGTAGTGTCGCAGAGGCGATCAACAAGGTGCGCGAAACCAAGCTGGATCTCTTCTCGGAGCAGATGGACAGCTACGTGAACAGCGTGCTGGAGCTCTTCCACTTCGTCGTCGATGACGATGAGGGTAGGCCTGCTGCCCCCCTCCCATCTAGATGACAACAACACGGGCGTGAAGGCCAACGCCAGTGCCGTGCGAGCGGACATCAACAGCATGTACAAGATGAAGGCCACACTCGGAAGCGGAACCTACAGTGTGGTCAAGCAGGCAGTCGACCGTCGCACTGGCGAGGAGGTCGCCGTGAAGGTCATCACGAAGTCCCAACTCTCGGGCGACGACACCGTTTCTCTCAATGTAGCCCATCTCTCTCTCCTCGTCCGTAGCGCGAAGTGTCCATCATGTCGCTGCTCCGACAGCACCCCAACGTGGTGACGATCAAGGGCTTCTACCAGGACAACGACTACTACTACGTCGTGCAGGAGCTCTGCCTGGGGGGAGAGCTCTTCGATGCGATCGTCAGCAGGGCTTCCTACAGCGAGAGGGAGGCACAGACTGTCGTGCGGACCCTTCTCTACACCATTGCCTACTGCCACGACAGAGGCATCGTCCATCGCGACCTGAAGCCAGAGAACATTCTGCTGAAGGACAAGTCGGACTACACGAACATCAAAATCGCCGACTTTGGGTTCGCTCGCGAGGTCGTCTTGACGTAAACTCATCACTAGACACACGCCATGAACGGACTGTCCACCTCCTGCGGAACACCGGGCTATCTGGCCCCCGAGATCATGAAAGGACAGGTCTATGGGCCTCCTGTGGACATCTGGGCCATTGGTGTGATCACCTACATCTTGTGGGGACTGCGGGGCAGAGTGATGCATAGACTATGTGGATACCCTCCTTTCTCGTCCGACAATGACGTGGCGATGTACCGGCAGATCCTGCGAGGAAAGTTTGACTTCCCCTCTCCTGAATGGGACCACGTGAGCGACGACGCAAAGGACTTCATTTCGAAACTGCTGATCGTCGATCCTGAAAAGCGATATACCGCCAAGCAGGTAGGGTCCTGTGTTGTCTGTGATGGCAGGCATCGATGCTGCCCTGGATGCGATACGAGTCTCAGGCCACGATGCACATGGACGGTGCAGTGCGAATGTTGGAGCACTTCAACATCCGTCGTCGTCGCAATACTTCGAGTACGATATTCGCGTCCATGACTCCTAGTCTTCATTGACGAGATGATTGACAAGCCTTCCAACTCGATCACCACGCCTCCAAAATCAAGCTCCGCCTACGTGGCCATCCAAGAAGCCTGTAGGAGCGATCGACTCTTGTAACACATAGGTTTCCGAAAAGCACCGAGTCTTGCAATTCCCGAAGGTGCGAAGATTCCTAAAGGATCGGAGTTTGAGGTGGAACAAGTGATTTACACGGCGGATGGGACGTGGCTGCGTGTGAGTCGGAAAACCATGTCATCGATTCTACAGACGAACGAAGGCCTGATGGCAACGGGATGGATCTGCGCAGAACCTCGCGAAATGGATCCGTTTTGTATTCCTACGTCAAGCCAACTCTATGTGAGTCTCTGGGATAAAGACCAGGCATTGCATAACGTGCGGTCGAACCCTTCTGCATCGGAACCTAGCATAGCAAAGATAGCATCCGGTCAGATGTACATCGCAAGTGAAGTGGTGACTCGAGAAGATGAGGAGTGGATCCGTCTCCACCCTCAGACCTTACACACGCATCGACTCCCCGACAAACCTTGCTGGTTAGCTGTATTCTTAAAGAACGAAACCCACTTCCTGAAACGAGTGGATATTCCTAAGCAGTCGTAACTTGTTTGTTAACAATCAGTCCTAATATCGATAATTATCGCTCTTGTACGGGCCCTGGATAGGCACGCCGATGTAGTCCGCCTGTTCCTGCGTAAGCTCCGTCAGCTCGCAGCCAAGCTTCTCGAGATGCAGACGGGCCACCATCTCGTCCAGCTCCTTCGGGAGAGTGTACAGATGGCCACGCTCGTACTTGTGGGTCTTCTGATTGTCCCAGAGCGAGATCTGGGCCAGCACCTGATTTGTGAAGGAATTGCTCATCACGAAGCTAGGATGGCCAGTGGCACAACCCAGATTCACTAGTCTGCCCTCGGCAAGCACGATCACGCCATGGCCATCAGGGAACACGAAGCGGTCCACCTGAGGCTTGATGTTTTCTCTCTTCACGTCCTTCATCGCGTACAGACCGGCCATATCGATCTCGTTATCGAAGTGTCCAATGTTGCACACGATGGCGTTGTTCTTCATGTTCTTCATGTCCTCCGCCATGATGATCTTCTTGTTTCCGGTGCAGGTGACGAAGATGTCGATGTCGTGCACCACAGTCGACAGACGCACCACGCGAATGCCGTGCATATAGGCCTGCAGAGCGCAGATGGGATCCACCTCGGTCACGCACACGATCGCTCCGGCAGCCACCATGGCCTCGGCGCAGCCCTTGCCCACATCGCCGTAGCCACACACCAGCACTCGCTTGCCTGCGATCATCACGTCGGTGGCACGCATGATGCCATCGGGAAGCGAGTGGCGGCAGCCGTAGATGTTGTCAAACTTGGATTTCGTCACACTGTCGTTCACGTTGATCGCGGGGAAGAGCAGCGAGTGGTCCTTCTCCATCTGGTACAGACGGAGGACACCGGTGGTGGTCTCCTCGGACACACCCAAGCACTTCTCCGCTATGGATCTCCACAGGTGGCAGTTCTTCGGAATCTCGCGACGCAGGAGAGCGAGCAGACACTTGTAGTCCTCTCCCTCCGCAGAATCAGGGTCGGGCAGCGTGCCGTCCTTCTCATACAGAGCTTCCCACTTTGCACCCTCGTGGATCATCAGAGTCATGTCGCCTCCGTCGTCCACAATCAGGTCGGGACCACAGACAGAACCGTCTTCGCAGGGCCAGCAGACAGCCTTCAAAGTGCACTCCCAGTACTCGCTCAGCGACTCGCCCTTCCAGGCGAACACTGCAGCAGATTTTGCAGCGGCAATTGCAGCAGCGGCATGATCCTGAGTCGAGAAGATGTTGCATGAGCACCAACGGAGAGAAGCACCGCAGGCCTTTAAGGTCTCGATGAGAACGGCTGTTTGCACGGTCATGTGCAAACTACCACTAATACGTGCTCCAGTCAGTCTCCCTGCATACTTCTCACGACAGGCCATCAGACCAGGCATCTCATATTCAGAAAGAGTCAGATCCTTTCTTCCCCATTCAGCGAGGGACATGTCGGCTACCTACTCCTTGATCTGGTTGTTACAAAAGCCCACCTTGAAATCAGTATCGTTCTGCATCGTAGACACCAAAAGCGAAAAATAAAGTAATTCAAGTGGTTGTTGATTATCAAATTGGGAATTACAGAACGGAAAAGGGTAAAATGTGTAGATGAACTTGTGGATTACTGAGTGGAATACGTGTATAAGCAAGTCAACTTGTAGTAAAGGGATCTCTTTGCTAGGAGTTTGCTTACCAAAATACTTCCTACCAATGAATAAATCATTTCTCTCGTTGCATTTTTAAAGGTAGCGTTCATGTGAAATGAGTAATCAAAATGGGCTATTGCTTTCTTCATATATTTTGTGTACATTTTATAAGTGTTCCAGTAAAAATAATTATACCTATGTCGCCAAAAATGGTGTTCAAGAGAATGGAAAAAATCGTGGATCATTTAGGAATAGGGATATACATAACTCAAATCGTGTATTCAGAAAAACAGTATTCTTCACAGCATTGGAAACACCAATAACACCTCTCTATCACAAAAACGAGGGTTGTATGCTTCTGATCACAGAATTCCCCAACTCTCACTGTACGTACTATTATCATAACAAGAACTGGGGTTATTGACGAAACAAATCAGGTTCACTTCCCTTCGTCTCAAATTCACAAGCCATAAACAAATCGATCTTACATTTATATGTAGCGCCTTCTCTAAAACCTCATTCTAGCGAAAAGTACCTTAATCCGCAAATCTAACCACTTTATCCAGTGATAAAAAACTCCCAGTTTTTTGGAGCATTCATTCTCCAACTGATCAATTGTTGAACTTGAAATGGTAATATGCTCATTGTCCCTGTAATATGCCTAGTTTTCGCTTATATCGGGTTTTTGTAAATGGTACAATAGTAAGAAGGAGGTGTTTTTGCTGATTGTTGGTCTTGATAACGCTGGAAAGACTGTCTTATTTTGGGGTATATTCTGACTAATAGACGTTTCTTGAACAAATGAAGGGAGTTTTTAACAACACTCCGGTGAGGGCATTGGACAGAATTCCGCCTACAGTTGGACTCAATGGTTTTGAATGTTTCACGTATCTGATGTAGTGGCTACTGTTGAGATCGATGACATTCGAGTTGTGATATGGGACGTTGGTGGTCATGTTCTGTCTAATGGTTTCGCTGAGTTGTAGAAATCCATGCGTTCGATGTGGAGCAAGTACTATCGCGATTGTCACGGGGTTATTTTCTTGGTAGACAGCAGCGATCCTGACCGTTTCAAGGAAGTAAAAGACGAGCTGCGTAGATTCCTGTTTTCCCCTCGATTTCTAGGAGATCTCGCTGCAAATACGGATCTAGAAGACCTTCCCATTTTGATTTGTGCCAACAAGCAGGACCTCGCCGAGGCGGTGGATCCCGAAGTGATTCGAAATGTCCTCGGAAACGTCATTGCGGAACACAAGCACACACATGCCTTCCGCTTTCAGGGCACCTCTGCTCTCACCTGGTTGGGCTTTCGGGATGGACTGACGGATAGTGAGGGAATTCGGACCGGAGTCACTTGGATCGTGGGGAGAGCGGAACAAACGAGCCGAGCGAAGTCAGCTCCTTCAAACTAAGAATTCTTTATGTTTTATGTATATTGTCGCTTCATTTTTTGTTGAATATTGTCGTATGAAACTCCCTTTAGGGTGGACTCATTTTTGTCTTTTGACTTGGCATTTCTGATTCAGCATGGACTATGCGTCTGGGATTGATATCGAAAATGAGAGCCAATTTGCTGACGGTACCCTAAGTTCACAAAAGCGAAGAGTGGCTTACTACTATGATAGTCCTTGTTTTTCTTTTCTTTTTATCGTGTAGCAGAGATTGGGAATTACAGTTACGGAAAACATCATTGTTGGAAAGTATGGACTCTTTTTGCACAATTGAATGTAGCCGCATCGTGTGCGAATCGTGCATCACTTGTTGCTCGCTTACGACTTGTGCAAAGAGATGGACATTTTTGTTAGTGCTCCAGTTTTGTGTTATACCTAGAAACCTCAGCTTATCGACTATAAAGACATCATGCGTTTCCACTCTGACGACTATGTCAACTTCCTGCGCACAATTAATCCTGACAATGCTGCTATGATGGGGAAGGAGCAGATCCAATGTTCCCCTTCTCCGTTCCTTTCACTCCTAGTCAACGTGGGAGAAGACAGTCCCGTCTTCGATGGTCTGTTCGACTACATCCGATCCTACTGCTCTGGGTCCATCGGCGGCGCCTGTCGACTGAACGAGGGTCTCTCCGACATCGTGCTGAACTGGTCGGGAGGTCTGCACCACGCGAAGAAGTCGGAGGCCTCTGGCTTCTGCTACGTCAACGACATCGTGCTGGCCATCCTGGAGCTCCTCAAGTTGCCCTCTCATCGACGCTTCATCGTAGGAAGTTCACTCGCGTGCTCTACATCGACATCGACATCCACCACGGCGACGGCGTGGAGGAGGCCTTCTACACCACCAACCGCGTGATGACCGTCTCCTTCCACAAATTCGGCGATTTTTTCCCGGGCACCGGCGACATCTCCGTTTGCGCTGCGTCGTGGGGTGATCTCTAGGACGTCGGCTACGGCGAGGGCAAGGGCTACTCGCTCAACTTCCCTCTCCGAGCGGGTATCGACGACCGGAACTTCGTCTCCATCTTCCAGCCGGTAGCGTTGTCGCCGGCTTCTCAGCATAGGTGATCGCCCGTGTGATGGAGCGTTATCAGCCCGAGGCCGTGGTGCTGCAGTGCGGCGCCGACTCGCTGTCGGGAGACCGACTGGGGTGCTTCAATCTGTCGCTGAAGGGCCACGCGCAGTGCGTCAAGTTCGTGCGGTCGTTCAATCTCCCCACGCTGGTGCTGGGAGGCGGCGGATACACCGTGCGGAACGTGTCTCGGTGCTGGACCTACGAGACGTCGATCGTGCTGGGGAAGGAGGTGAAAAACGAGCTGCCGTTCACAGACTACCTGGAGTACTTCGGACCTGACTATTCGCTGCAGATCACGCCGAGGTGGGGGAGAGAGCGAGAGGTGATGCGTAGCAACATGGAGAATATGAACGATGCCAAGTACCTGGAGGAGCATCTGAACATGCTGCTGAGGCAGCTGGACTCATTGGAGGCGGTTCCTGGACTGCAGATTGAGAGCGCGGAAAAGCCGAAGGTAGTCGTTGAACAGCAGTGTGAGTGTAGACACCGGATCGCGTGAAACTTGATATGAAGCCGGAAGGCGATCCTGACGAACATGAGGAAGTATTGAATAGAGAGCCAGAGGGAGAATTTGCTGCGTAGTTGTGCATTGTTTATTTTTTGTTTCATCACAACAACTGATCTGCTGTAAGGGAGATCTGAGGCGTAGTAGTTGATCGGATACAGCCAGAAGCATGGATGAGTTGAAACAATATGCTTCTCTTTTTCCAGGCTATGAATTTGTCCAGCATATTGGAAAAGGTTCCTATGGAGATGTATATCACTGCATAAAGAAATCAAACCGAACGCATGTAGTTTTGAAGATTGTGTGGTTTCTTCTTCCTTTTGATATAGATTCGCAATTTGAGTGACAAGGAGGACGGACTTTCAATTACCACGATTCGCGAAATTAAGTTTTTGCGCTATTGCGAACATCCTTGCATTGTAAAGGTTTTTGACATGATATCTTCGAATTGTTTCCTTTGATAGTGGCTGGTAACGCTGTAGCACCCATTCAATCTGGCGATAACCAATTTTCTCCTATTGCTATCGTAATGGAATACATTGATAATGACCTACTCGGACTGATAAAGGCTTCGCAAATTGGCTACACTGACTGGCTTTCCATCAGTGCTATCAAGTGGATCATGTTTCAGCTTTTCTCTGTTTTGAATTACTTGCATACGAATCATATAGTTCACCGTGATATTAAATCAGCCAATATTCTTATCACCAATTCATGTAACATTAAACTTGCGGATTTTGGACTTTCTCGCATCATCAACAACCCAATGATCGTAAACTACACTAGTCGCGTCGTGACTCTGTGGTACCGTCCTCCCGAATTAATCCTTGGAGCGACCAGGTATGGTTCGGAGGTGGATATCTGGTCTGCCGGCTGCATTTTTGTGGAGTTATTGACAGGGGCTGCATTGTTTGCTTGCAACGACAACGAGCTGTCGGAGTTGGAGGTGATTTTTAGGTACTGCGGATATCCAACAGACCCTTTCCTGCTTGATTTGATGGAGTAAACAAGAGATAGGACATGAATCATAGCAAAAACCACATCGATTTCCCCAAAACCAAGCGCGTTCTTCCGTCCGTCTTGGAGAGTCTTTGTGAGAGAACGCACTGTCGCCGATTCGGAGACATTCCTGCATCTGCTCTCGACCTCGTGGACACGCTGCTCCAGACGTCGCCGCGCAAGCGACCGACTGCCGGAAAGGTTCTTCAGCACCCCTTCTTCGAGGGCGTGGATCGCCTGTCGTTCGACTTTCCGCGCTCAGAAGAGGGGGGATTTCACTGTCTGGAGGTCAAGCGTTGGAGTCGTGGCGAGGGCGTAGTGCTGCTTTGTGTCTGTGTCGTAGAGACCTCCTGTCCGTCGGGAAGCGATCGAGACGAGCAGGAGAGACGTGGTCGAGCTGAGCAGCTCGGTGGCGATCGATTTGACTGGAGACTCGCTGGACGAAGTCTCTTCTGATGCGAGTGTTCTCTCTTCCGGTGCTGATGCTCGTTCTTCTGGTGCTGATGCTCGTCCTTTTATTGCGAATCCTCGTTCTGACCTTGCTGTTGGCTTTTCTGGTGGTGATAATCACCTTCCTGTTGCTGATGCACACTCCTCTGGTGGTGATAATCACCCTCCTATTGTGAATGCACACTCCTCTGGCACTGATGCACACCCCTCCAATGCGAACACCAACTCTTCCTCTGCCACTCCTCACTCCCCTCCTTTCTCCCTCTCCCCTCTCTCTTCGCCCGTTCTGTCCCTCCCCGTCGTGCAGTTCACCTCCCTGATCCACCCTTCCCACTCACTCGAACTAGACATAGAGCCACAGCCCTCCTCTCCGAAGGAGGCTCCAGCCACCAGAACGGCGCCTTCGGAAGAGCACATCGCTCCCAATCGCAATATCAAAGAGCACATCGAGGGAAGGACGAGGAAGGAGAGAAAAAAGGATCTAGACGATGACGAAGCAGAGTTTGAAATTATTGAAGACGAAATGGAGGACGTGAGCGATCTTGTCTTTGATGACGAGACTGCCATTCTAGATAGTGATTTGCGGGATCTCTTTGATGTGGGTTCGCTCCAGGAAAACACTTCCCAAGAAGACGAACCCAGAAGGAAGCAATCTGTCAAACAAACCAAGGGAAAAATAGCCAGAAAAACTGGAGTAAAGTCTCGAAGGGAAAGCAAAAAAACTGCATCTTCTCGCTCAAAGCAACGACTGACTCGCAGCAAGACAAGAGAAAAGAAGAAGGAAAGGTCTTCCAGGAAACAAGAAACAGATTGGGATACTTTCATCGAATCGTCTTTCAGTTTATCAGATGTCGATACAAGCATGTCTGAGAACGAAACCTTGGGCTCGTTGTCTGAGAGAATTGAGGAATTGCCGAAAAGAGGCAGGAAGCGTGCTACTGCGGAGAAATCAGATGGTTTGAAAGAAGGTCGAAAGAAAAAGCAGTTGCAGGATAGAGGAAAAGGGAGGAAGATGAATGCCTTCAAGTCTTGACAGAACGATAAGAAAAACGAGGAAGGCGAGGAAGCAGCGGAGAATGCAATCGAAAGCGAGCTGAGAAAAAAGCACTATGCAGACAACAGGAACAGTCTAGAAGACGAAGGAGAATGAATAAGCCATAGCCAGAAAATAAATTCCATAGTTTTAGGCGAATGTCGATTCTTGGGGTAAGACTGTTCTTATTAGCATTTCTATATTTCAATATATTTTCTAAAGTATTTTCTATGTGTTTTTTTAAAACTGGAGCAAACTAATTGTGTTCCGCCATAATTTTTTTGACTCGTTGAGTTGGTACTCCTACATAATGCCCATTGATGTAGAGAAAGGATTTCACAAGGGAACGCTCATCACATGTACTCTAGCCATTACAGCACAGAGTATCATGAATTTGATTATCCTTCCAACTCTACCATTCATGATTCAAATGTACTTTCCTGAGGTAAGTAATTTTGCATGTTGGGCCATGTAGATTGATGTCAGCAATGTCAGCTACTACTCTGGCTTCTTGCTTTCTTTCTACTATCTTGGCCAGATACCTGGCTGCATTTTCTGGGGCTGGTATGCAGATCAGCATGGACGGAAGAAAGCTCTTCTGATCATTTCATTACGTATTTATCTCGATAGACTCGTTATTGCTAGTAAATACGGTCTGCATTTCTGGACTTGGTATCAGTACTAACTATTACGTAACTCTAATAATCCGTCTAATCCACGGATTTGCTGATGGTTCACTGAACGTGACAAAAACGATGATTGCGGAATTGTCAAATGAGCGCAATCTGCCTTTAGGAACTAGTTTTATCTTCATCGGAACAGCAGTTGGCCGTCTCGTCGGTCCGTTAATCGGAGGTTATCTATCTCACCCCGAGAATTTCTCCTCTCTTGCAGAGCACGTCCCGATCATCCGCACTGTTTCCCTCTGAGCGACGAGTCACTCCTAGCACCCGTTCCTGCTGCCGTTCACGCTCTCCGCCCTCATGTTCCTGGTGGTGGTGCTGTCGACCGTGCTGTTCGCAGAGGAGACGATTTCCGCTGAGGAGATGGAGACGTCTCGGCAGTGCAAGGAGGAGATGAAGCGCGAGCTGAGCGGCATTCTGCGCAAGGGGTCGAAGGACTACATCAACTCGCACGAGCAGCTGCTCCTCCAGTACCACAAGTACTCCAAGTACTCCTCCATCCTCAAGGAGCGCGACGTGCTGCTCGCCGTCGTCCTCTACACCATCCTCTCTCTCGCGCAGATGGCCTTCGACTCCCTGCTCTCCCCCGTCCTCGCGAATCGCATCGCCTACGGCGGCTTCGAGATGTCGAGTCAGGAAATCAGTCTGGTGCTCGTGGTCGCGAGTCCCATCGCGCTGGTGACGAGTGCGGCTTGGGGGTTGGATTCACCGTAGCCCTGTACTCGCCGTCGCTCCGCGCACTGACCACCTACCGCAGGTCGCTGATGGGCTGTCTGGTCGGACTCACCGTCTTCATGACCATCTACCCCGTGGAGTCGCTGTTCAACGCCTGCAGCGAGACCGTCGTCTTCTCGGTGGTCATCGTCATCTACTCCACCTACCTCGTCTTCCGTTCGCTCGCATTCAAGTCCCCTCCGCACCTCCTCCTCACCTCTAGTCTTTGCATCGTCATCGTGTCGAACGTGTCCTACAAGGAATTCCGAGGCACCATCATGGGACTCTCTCAGACCCTGGGTGGCTTGGGGCGTTTCATGGTCCGTTTTCGAGCGAAGAGTGATTCGTAGGGTCCCTCTTTGCTCCCCTCGTTGTACGCCTGGAGTTGCCATCTCCACAGCTTCCCTGTTCACCATGGTTTGCCGTTTTATGTAGTCTTTTCCAGGGGGTTTTAGCGTAGGTTCTTGGATTATTGGGTATCTGTGGATGCTTGACGGTTCATTTTCTATCTGATGTCTGCGACAAAGGAAGGGGTTCGATTACGTCTACTATTGTGCACAGTCATTAAGTTCTTTGTTTTATATAACTGTGTTTTGAATGTGTTTTTGAAACTCCCATTCCACTTCTGCAACTTCAAAACTTCACACTTTTATTCGTTGTGAATAATATCGAACTTAAAGAGCAAGTAATATCTTTAAATAATGACCTACGATGTACAACAGGGGTTCCACAAGGGCACATTGTTCTCTTGTATTATGATTACTGTCTTCTGCTCCATGTTTGCTGCTATGATAATTCCAAATACTCCCTTTCTGGTTCGGCTTTATCTCCCAAATGTATATTGTACTGTCTGTTTTACCACCAGATATCAGCAGAAGATATCGGAACGTACACTGGCATCTTCACAGCTGCATATTTTGTGGGAATGATACCCAGTGCAATTGTGTGGGGGCGGTTGGCCGATAGTTTTGGGCGTAAACCAATAATGGCAACCGCTCTAATATGTTTTTTCCACTTCGATTTCTTATATGATAGTGAACGTGATTTGTATGGTTGCTTTGGGGTTCTCCTCCAATTTCAGCCTTAGTGTAGTGATTCGATTTGTTCATGGTCTTATCGATGGAGTGATTCCAATTGCGAAGGCAATCATTTCCGAGATTTCGAACGAGAAAAACCTCGCTCTGGGGACCAGTTCGATTTTTATCGGATCGTCTTTAGGGGGGTTGCTTCTCTTGACTCGTTTGACTCTAGATTGGTGGGTCCCATCCTCTGCGGATATCTTTCTAAAACGGAAAACATCGCTTTTCTTGAGCCTATCTTCCCTGTCTTCATACAAGTCGCATCCGGTCGTTGTTGTCATCCGTAGAAGCCTTTCCTACTTCCTATTCTCATCTCTGCTACTTGTGTGTTGTTGTGTACTTTCATCTTCCTCTGTTGCTCGATCGAAACGTTGACTGAAGAGGAACGATTGCACGCACAGAAGCTCCGAGACGGTCTGAAGGTGGGCTGCGTTCTCTCGCTTCTCTGTAGAAAGGATTCAGCGGCATTCTCCGTAAGTCAGTGTCGAAGCGAGACATCGAAGAGCAGCTGCTCGTGGCTTTCAGCGAGCAGTCGTCTCCTCGCTACCTTTTCCGTCAGCGCGATTTCTTCCTGATGATCGTTCTCGAGGCTCTCCTCAGTTTTATCCAAATGGCATTCGACACGATTCTCCCTGTGGCGTTGGCATCGCCTGTGAGTCTAGGAGGACTCGAATTGGATAGCGATGCTGTCAATTTAGTAGTTGGTATCTCTTCTCCGTTCCAGTTGTTTTTGAGTCGGTTTGCAGACTGTGGGTGAGTTGTAGTCGTGCTGTCACCGATACTGAGTCGATTCGTCCTCTACAAGACACAGTTTGGGTGGGAATTTTTCCTCTTCTCATTGCTCGTGTGTGCGGCGCCTTTTGTTCTGATGTTGGGAAAGGCGGATACCACGATCATGAGTGGAGTGTTGATGGCCTACATGGCACTGCTGACTGTGATTCGATCACTGTGCTTGAAGTAAGAGTGAATGAATGATATCATGTAGCACTGGAATCGTGTTGTTTACAAATCTGAGCTACAAGGAGGTGCGTGGATTGATCATGGGAATTGTGCAGACAGTAGGAGGCATCTGCCGATTCTTAGGACCGTTGACTGTCCCTGCATTGTATTCTTGGACTTGTAAACAGCATGGATGGATCAATTCAAGTTTCTGTTTTTACGTTGTCGTGCGGGTGGTGAATCACTTATAGTTGATGGGTGTGTGTGGAATGCTGAGTAGCATTTTAGTGATCTGGATATCTGAAGGTACAAATAACGCTAAAGGGTCGTTAAGAGGTGCTTCTCTTGTTTGTATTAAACAGAAGACACGATATGAATCTTGAAAAGACGGTTCCATTGTTTTCCAGTTACATAGATCCCATCATCTGATGGGTCCCACGCGATGCCATTCAAAACGGCATTCAAACGATCGTTTGCACCTGTTGGCAGCTTTACCCAACGCAGTAAGTCAGACAAGTCTATCCATCTCACCACCCTCCCCTGGCTCCAGTCAATGACAGCGATTTTGTTCATCATCCACACATTCGCGTACAACTGACCTGCGATCACTTCCAACTCGTTGAGATGCCTCACTTCACGGTCGTTCTCGTCCACAATACACTTGCGCTCCTGTTCTTTCAGTGTCTGAGGGTCCCACACGTGGATGTTGCACGATCCGTCCGATACAAACAGGACTTCGTGCTCATCTACACGACCGAAGGCTGCACCCCATCCCTCTTTATTGCTCGTTTCGTACGAGAAAGAAGCGATCTGACGAAGTTTGTTTTCCTTGAGCTGATAGCGAATCCCCACTTGCTCCCTCCATGTCAGAGCGATTAGCTGGTCATCGATGAGGGCAATTCCTTCGCCTGTAATGAATGCAGCACACTGATATTACCAAATACATGACGAGGAAGCGATTTCCGAGAATAGACCTTCTTCTTCTCCGGATTATACACGGTGATATAGGAAGACCCGTATTTTCCACAACTCTCAACTATATTCCCGGTATTTGGGTCAACTAACAAACCTTGACTGAATGTGAGGATAAGCGAGTCAACATACGTGAAACAGGAAGTATTATGATAGAACACTTGATCAATAACATATCCCTTCTCTCTTGTCACACTTTCGTGATAGAATCCTCCCACTTTCGTATCTGGGAGTTTTGTATTTAAAGGCTGTTTTAAATCATGATCGACTCTAACCTCCACAAATACATTCGTTTCATCCTACACTCGAGAGATCAGCAAACTAACATACATCCGCAGAGACGTGGTATAAAAGAGCCAACAAAATTAAGATTACTGGCATTAAGGAAACAAACAATACACAGTTCAACTTCATTATCCGACGTATCTTCAGGGTCATAGGGTTCCAACTCCGGGACAGTCGGTTCTTCGTACTCCTCTCCAGGTTCCACAGGAGTCATATGTTCCTTGGCAAACTTGAAGATCGAGTCAACACTCGTGGTAATCTCCGCCTGAATGTATTCCTAGGAGTGAGTCTCTACTCCCATCACTACAGTGACATCCTTCCCCTTCTGGAACCAAGCAGTGGCCAGATCCGGATTGATGTCGTAGTCAGCCTACTCATCAACACATCGCAGCAACCCTACGATGAACCCAGGATACTTGTTGCCGTTGAACCTGGCAAAAATCACGCCATCCATGCCTTTTCTGGCAGCATTGACCTATCGATCACGTGACTCACGAAGAGCAACAAAGATCACTCGAAGGAAGTTGCACTTGATGCAACTAGCGGAGTCAAACATGACCATCACGTTGTAATCGCCGTTCACGATGTAGTCGAAGTTCCACGGCGTCAATTCGACCTAGATGGGCAGCGGAGCAGATGACGTACGACTCGCCTTCGAGTGTAAATCACATCGAATTGCCGGATGATGTTCTCCCGGACCTGAAGAGCCTCGTACTCCGGACTCTCCGGGTCCTTCAGCCTCTTCTTCTCCTCTCGAATTCGATCTCTTTCCTTAAGAAGTCCCTGATTTCCTTCCGCAAGAATCTACGATCAAGTCTGGCGAAAAATGACACGAGTTTCATCACCTGGTAATACTTTCCAGTGTTGTGGAACTTCTTTCGCAGCTTCGCAGTCTCCTTCACGATCTCTTTGCGCTTCTCCTCGTCGTTCTACGATCAATCCACACGAGCAACACAACAGTGTTCATGAAGCGATGCGCCAGAACATCCAACCGCTTTGTCCGACCGTACCGCTCGTTCATTCCCGCCATTCCGTTGATGTTCGTGTGCAAATGACGATTCAGATACGCTGTCATTCCCTCTCCGCGCAGCGACTTCAGTATCTCGCCGTCAAATTCATTTCCCTTCGCGGGGAAGAAGCGGTACTCCAACACACTTTTTATCCCCAAATTCTGGCAATAGAGCACACTGTTCTGACAGTTGAAGCGAACGAAAATGGCTCCGTATTCCGACTAGAGGTGACAAGAGTGCAAGAGAGTCACGTGGAACGCATAGGCGTTTCGGTAGAACGCAGGAACAACGAAGTGAGTGTGCTCATAGATAGGAGTATAGAACATGACGAACAGATTATAGGCAGGATGCTTGTTTCTGTAGGAGTCGAAATTATCTTTAGTCAACTCTATCACATAATCAGTGTAGTGCTTTTTTCCTGAGACTTCCGAAATCCACTCTGCCTATGACAATCAGTTCTGTACACTGTATCATACAAGATTCTGCGCGTTGTGGCTGCGATAGCACTTTCGTTTTCCATCAAGGAATAAAAAGTACTGGGGATCTTCGTAGTCGTCCAGCACGTTGAACTCTTTATCAAATTGAGGAACATCACCCAAAAAAGTCTCAAAAATAGTAAACTAGCTCAGTTAACAAATAAAAACAGTACACTCCTATCTCTCATGAAATTGAAATAGACTTTTCCGGTCCACCATCGGTCTTCATCATTATTGTTACTTCCAGGATTCTTTGCATACACCAAAACCATCGCCTTCTCATTCAACTTCCTTTCAAAAAACGTCATGTCCAGTTTATTTATCATCCTACGGAACAATCAGTTTAATAGCATGTCAATACCCCGGGATAATCTGCCCATTAATAGCAGTAGCCAACACAAAGAACAAGAGAAGCAAACATTTCATGATTATATATGTATGAGTTTTTAAATGATTGAGTGTGGCATTAGAAAGGTCCTCAAGACTGTGATATTGGATTGGATTGCTTCGTGTAATATGAGAGATTATAGAAATGCAATAATTAATTACACAGTGAAAATAAAAACTTGGAAAAATAGCCTCTATAAGAGGAAGTTCCAAAATTCTGGAACTTTTCCTAGAAGCGATTTTC
>JZRO01000562.1:0-21732 GCA_000963465.1 Blastocystis sp. subtype 9
AATCAAAAGGGGAAATGTGGAAACTCAAATCAAATCTTAATCCAACAAACAAGTCTAATCAAGCTCTTCTAACGTTCTGCGAATGACCTCCATAAACGGAGGAACAGAAGAAATAAGGCACCTCTCATCGGGGGAGTGTGGGAAGTTCACTTCAGGTCCGACAGACGTGCAGTCCATTCCAGGGTACTTCTCCATAATCAGTCCACACTCCAGTCCCGCGTGGCAGGCGTACACCCAGGGCTTCTTCTTGTACAGGTCGGTGTAGATCCTCTCCATGATCTTGGTCACCTTGGAGTTCTCGTCTGGCTCCCAGCCAGGATACTCTCCGATCTTCTCCGAGATGGACATTCCCGCCATCGCGCAGAGACAGCTCAGCCGATCGTACATGAAATCGATCTGTGTCTTCGACGAGGACCTCACAGACACGGTGAATTTGATCACGTCGAGATCCTCCGTCGTGGCGATCGCGCAGGTCATCGACGTCTCCACCAGTCCCTCCACCACTGGGGAGTAGCGAGTGGGTCCGAAGGGACACACCGTCAGGAAGTCCACGACTCTCCTCGTCGAGGCCTCGTCGCAAGGCGTGCGCGCGTCCTCCACCTGCTTGACGGAGAAAACGGCCGTTTTCTCGATGCTGCGGTACTCCTTGATGAACGCGTCGAACTCCCGCTGCACCTCTCCTGCGAACTGCTCGACTCGCTCCGCCTCCACCGCCACCCGCATCACACACTTGCGAGGGATCGCGTTGTGAGCCGTGCCGCACTCCAGCGCCACCACGCGGTAGCAGGGACAGCTCACAGCGGCCAGCAGTCGTCCCATCACGTGCATGGGGTTCGCTCGCCCCAGGTGAATGTCGCACCCAGAATGGCCTCCCACGAAGTTGTTCAGCACCAGCTCCTCCGTCACGAAGCCCTCCGTCACCTGCCGCACCGTGGGCAGGCGGAGGGTCACGTTGTACCCACCTGCACAGCCGATGCAGATGGCATTCTCATCTTCGTTGTCCACGTTGATGAGAGTCGTAGCCTTCAGAACTCCCTTCTCCAGATCATTGGCACCGTAGAGACCGGTTTCCTCGTCACGAGTCACCAAGATCTCCAGAGGACCATGCTTGATGGTCTTGTCGGCCAAAACAGCGAAGCACGTAGCGATGCCGATTCCATCGTCCGCACCGAGCGAGGTGTGAGTAGCCTTCAGATACTTTCCATCGATTCGGGGAATGATGGGATCTTTTGTGAAGTCGATCTCAATCTCATCATCTGCCTGACACACCATATCCATGTGGCACTGCAGACACACAGTCTGCTTGTTCTCACAACCTACGCAATTAGAGACTCCTCGCATCCGATACCAGGATAAGCAGGCTTGCGGATAATTAAATTGTCACCAGTATCCACATAGGTGTCATAGCCCAGATCTTCTGCGGTCTTCTTAAGAAAAGCCAGGATCTGCTTGTGGCGGAAGTTTTCCCCTTCCTGATTGGATCCACGCGGGATCTGCGTTACCTTCAAGAAGTATTCCCAGACAGACTTTGGCTCGGGAAGTTGTTCATAGAGATCGTTCAAATAACTAGAGATCAACGGAAGAACCCAAGAAAAACGCAGCAGAGAACATTGTACTGAAGAAAAAATGAGATGCTGTTTCTCCACTTCCACGTTTCGAACAAACAATCCAAGAAAAATATACTACTATGCATGGGGAGCGTAAATACCATAACCCATGAGTAAACCAGAAACAAGAGCTGCAATAATAATAGTAGCAATCCATCCCGCAAAAATCTTCAAGAACAGTTTCCAATTCACACTCTCCGATCCCCCGACGATTCCGACGCCCACCGTGGATCCCACCTTGCACTGGGTGGTCGAGAGAGGCATTGCCAGTCGGGACCCCACGATCACGACGAGCGACGCGGCGAGCTCGATGAAGAATCCCCTGCAGGGCGTGACGGTCACCAGGTTCACCCCCACGGTGGCCATCACCTTGTAGCCCATGGAGGCCAGGCCGAGGACGATGCCGAGAGCTCCGAAGGCGAGGATCCACGCGGGACAGGGCGACGTGTCGTCGATCCTGCCGGTCTGGTAGATGGCGATGCAGGCGGCGAAGGGGCCGATCGAGTGCGAGACGTCGTTGGCTCCGTGAGCGAAGGAGTTGAGCACGGCGGAGAGCACCTGCAGGTAGACGAACACTCGCTCCGTCTTCGGGTCGAACTCCTCCGCTCGCTCGTGGATGCTGGCGACCGTCTCGTCGCTCTTCAGCGTGGAGAAGACGTCGTGCTCGTCGAACTTCAGCGAGAGCGGAGAGTGCCCGGAGGACGCGGGGGAGGTGCGGGGATCTGTCGCTGGAGTCGCCTCAGGGTTGGCGGTCGCTACGTCCACAGAAACATCCTCCTTGATGAGAGGCGCCTCGTTGGAGACGGCGACCGCAGACTCAGCTCGACGTCGAATGGACGGAACTGCTGCGAAGCGGAGGATCAGGGCGATCAGCAGCGAGAGGGCCAGACTGATGAGAGCCGCCAGCCAAGAGCTCAGAGTGGGGATCCAGGGACATCCACCGTTTAGGAGAACGAAAAAATTCAGGAAAAGAACCGCGGCAATCAGAGGAGAGAAGACGATGAGGGTTCGCTCGAAAGAGTCGTCTTTCTTCAAGATTGTACGACGAGTTAGCCAAAAGAGACAGAAAGAAATGATTCCCGCGATAAGTGGGGTGTAGAACCAAGAACAAATCACATTAATTACTGTACCCCAGTGGATAGCCTTCGGACCCTTACTTGCAATAGCCATTCCAAGCATTCCACCGATGCAGGTGTGTGTACTCGAGACAGGAAGTGCATAGTATGTTGCAATGACCAGCCAGAAGGCACAGCCAATTAATACGGTAAACATACCAAACATCAATTCAGCAGGATTGTCCTCGTACAATTCGCCCACGACAATAGAGCCCTTGATCGTCGCTGTTACCTTACTTCCTAGTAACATGGCTCCAGAAAATTCGCAGATAGAAGCGATTATAATAGTTTGTTTAAGTGTCAATGCTCTTGCTCCAACAGATGTAGCGAACGAATTAGCAACATCATTTCCGCCTAAATATAAAATGGTCGTCTGTACAGGTTACCCATTCCAATAGACGCGATAAAGGCAAAAACACCACAGGCTATCGGTATCCACATGTAAGAGGTAAGTGACATAATAAAAGCGAATACTCAAGAAAGGAATCTTCAAAATTAGTAAAAATAGTCCACAAAAAAACAATTGTGTTTCCAACAAAATACAGCAATATTGGTTAAATTCTTTAAATATCATCAAGCAGAGTCGATATTTCATCGCTAGGAATACTTCCAAAGGCCAGTTTCCCATCATAACTGGTCCCACAAAATAACCACATGTTCTTCGCACTCCATGCAGTACTGTATACGCTATCTCTCGTTCCTCCCAGGGTAACCACCTGCTTGTCTTCTTGATGTCTACTCCTCACTTCTCTCCGAAACACTCACTTCTCTTTCATTCTTGAAGAAGAGACGGAGAACAATCTCCACACAACAGTCGAGCCATCCGTACTCGAACTTAGCAGCAGCGAATCATGTAATGGGTTATAATGTACGGAACTGACCCTATTTTTTAACAATGAGACCACATTTCTACCAATGCGAATGTGCCTGGAACGTTTTCTCCACTGTCATCCCATGCTTGGAAACGTGCCATACGGTCACTATGCCGTCTCTTGAGCCCGTACAGAGAGTCGAAGGTCGATTAGGATTGTATTCCATGCACGTGATTCTCTGGAGATGGGCATCGATTTTCTCGCAATAGACGGAGTTATCTGAGATGTTGATTACTTGGATGGAGGCCTCATGTGCCACCGCAAGTAGATGAGTGTGCAGAGGATCCCAAGCAGCCGAGTGACATGGCTCTTTGAAGGCGTAGAAGAAGAGCTCATTCAGCTCTCCTGCGTCGGACACCTGGTAGCCTGCATAGCCAGTGCGATACACGATGATCAATTCGTGTGGAAGAGTGCCTTGTTCGAGATTTCCGGGGTGCCAAATGGCGCTACATGAGAAGAGAAACCGAGGACTACGCAACGACATTATCGCGAGGAGCAGTGGATAAAACGGACAGTTCTGTGGGCTTGGAGACCACAGGAACCTCTTTCTTGTCGTCAGGAATACACTCTGTCTCCTCCGAGATCGTCTCTTCTTCCTTCTTAGTGTCTCCTTCCTCTACGGGGAGTTTCGGAGTCGCCGAAGGAGCCTCGGAAGTTGACTCTCCAGGACCATCTGTCTGTTGCTTCTCGGAAGGCTCCTCCTCTTCAATATCTCGTTCCTGCTCCTTTTCTTCGGAAAGATGAGAGAGAGGAAGATTTCCCAAGTGATATAGGATACCCTTCTTGGTATCTAGATATAAGGAGTAGAAAAGAAAAGGACCTGAATCACATCCCACAATAGTAAAGCAAAGCTCAGGATTGTAGGGACAAGGACTTAATCCAAAAATCTGTCCTTTGTGCTTATAGATACACTCTGAATAAACGTTTTTACTCCTAGGATTGTACTCCACGAGATGGATCTGGAATTCACAGTCAAATTAGAATCAAAACCTCATTATCGTCCGATATATTTGCCGTGCCCAAGAGGAAGCGGTTCGAAGCCATGTCTCCTAGAAAGGGAACAACGACACGAGTAGGAAGCTTGCATGAATAGATCTCCGTTGCGATCTGCATTGGAACAGTCTACAACTAACAAGAGATGGTATAATCATACCAAAAACAAAGATTAAACTCTCACCGATTGGCCGATGCTCAATAGCGTGGGATCCCACAAACCCTCTTTTCAACAAACAATTCATTGCGTTCAATTTACCAACTCTTAAGCTTCATTGTTCCATTCTCCTCCAGATTCACATGCATCTTGTGAGCCAGTGCGAGGATCTGAGGTTCGTGTCCAGCACCCTCTGCAATGCACTTCTTCTCCGCCATCTTGTAGTACTCGGTCAGCTGGTCCTTGTAGTCGGGATGCACGCAGTTCTTGATGATGCACTGCGCTCTCTGTCTGGGGGACAGTCCTCGCAGATCGGCCAATCCCTGCTCGGTGACGATCACGTCCAGATCGTGCTCGGTGTGGTCGATGTGGGCAGCCATGGGCACGATGCAGCTGATGCCGGTGGGGTCCGTCTTGCTCTTTCTGGCGGAGGGCGTGTGCATGATCGACAGATAGGCGTTGCGCAGGAAGTCTCCCGAGCCTCCCAGACCGTTGATCATCTTGGTGCCTCCGATGAGCGAGGAGTTGGCGTGTGCGTACATGTCCACCTCCACGGGGGTGTTCATGGCGATCACTCCCAGACGTCGCACGCACTCGGAGAAGTTCGCCACCGCCTCGGGACGGATCACACAGCGGTTCTTGTAGAAGTCCAGGTTCTTGTAGAAGCGCTCGAAGCCCTCGGGAGAGAGCGACAGCGAGACGGCGGAGGCGTAGTCCAGCTTCCCTGCGTCGAAGAGGTCCAGCACCGTGTCTTGCAGCACTTCCGACCACACTACAAAATTACCCCCGATTTCTGACATCACCCTGCAGATGCTCGAAGTGGCTCGACGCCAGTCCGCCCATCACGGCGTTGGCGATGTTGCCCACTCCGGACTGGAGAGGGAGGAGGTTGGGAGGGAGTCTTCCCTGCTTGACCTCGTTGTCGAAGAAGTCCATGATGTGGCTCGCGATCTTCTTCGAGTTCTCGTCCACCGCAGAGAACCCGCGACCGTTGTCCGGCAGCGTGCTCTCCACCACCGCCACCACCTTCGACTCGTCGAAGTACGCCAGATCCGACCCGATGCGGTCGTCCACGCGCGAGATCAGCAGAGGACGACGGTGCGGAGGACGCGGGTCCGACACGATGTCGTGGATGCCGCGCAGCACCGGCAGAGACGTGTTCACCTCGATCACGATCTTCTCCGCCAGAGCCAGGATCTCAGGAGTCACGCCCACACCTGTTCCCAGAACCAGACCTCCGTCCTCAGTGATCGCAGTCGCCTCCACGATCGCCATGTCCAGCTTACCCGGATTCGTAGCGTGGTCCTTCGTAAAGAAGCCCCAGGCAAGGTTCTGCCCAAACGCAGAGAGATGAATGTCTCCCATCTCGATCTTTCCCGTGTTGATGCCCTTCGCAATGTTCTTTCCCGTCTGATAGGGCCAGCGACTTTGAATCAGAAACTCACACAAACCCTACCGAGAAATCATACCCAGCTTCGCCCAACGATCTTCTGTTTCAGCACCCACAGATGCTCCGACAAACAGCTCAAACTGCAGCTTGGCACCCTCCTTCTCGACCATATCTGCAAGAGCGATGGGAACCACCTTGGGATATCCAGCAGGAGTAAAGCCAGACCAACCAAGAGTCATTCCTGACTTGAAAAACTTATGAGCAGCTTCAGAAGGAGTCATGACCTTGCTGAGAAGACTCTTACGAGCACAACGACTGATGAGAGACGCAGACATATTCTACACGTTGAAATGAATATAGAAACGTTTTACAAGATCAGAATGGTAAAATGGGAGAAAAGGAGAAGGGGAGTTTCATGAATGAGTATCGTAAGTAGAGAAATAAGCATTCCTCAATAGAATCATTAAGAAATGGAATCTGTTATATTACTTGTATGGCACTAATGTACTTGGCAACGTTTCTACAATCATTAGAGTTACTCAAAGGCAGAGTAATATGTTTACGATATCGTGTCTGCAGAAGAGATGCACTTTGTATTAGAAATTGGTAACAGGAAAGAATGGAAGTGATCATTGGTACCATTGGTAAATGCACGTATAGTATACTATGAAGGTATCAATTCTTTACATTCAATACTCTGCCAACTTACATTTTTGCCGAATCAAGGATATCTGATATCTTGTTCAATGATCCTAAGATACGAGTTTGAGTATAATGAAGCACATTTACCTGGGTTCGTTTTCACCAGCTAAGAGTTTATATCTTGACTTGTTTTATATTTGAATGGTGTGCTACCCATAGTGTTTCGATCTGTACACTCCTTCCATGAATCAGATTGCTGTAGGACGTTACAGTTTTTAGAGAAAATTAGTAAACCGATTAACATTGTAGTCCTGCATAATACCCAGATTCTTCAAAGGTTAGTCAAACAAACAAGGAGCAAATGAATCAGTGCGATTGAACAAGACCAGCAAAGATAGCAGAAACATCTACTCAACAACCTCACTCGACGAATACGATCAACTGATTTCGATTCTACGTGCTGGAATGAATCCGGAAGGTTCACTGTAAGAACATTGGGTATATCTGGTGATCAATGCGTCAAACCAATACTTGAGAGAGTGACAGAACGGCAATATCTGCAACTGAATCCAGTCGAAGTGATGGAGCATAGCTGAGGAAGGTCTAGATATCAATCGAGCGCTTCGAATCACCTTTCATCACCAATGAGCAAGCGGAGTCATCTCTCCCATCCAGCGTATACTGGCCCAAATTAATGGATGTAAGATTGGGAAGATCTAGTTGATATACGTTCAAATAGCTATACTCGAAATGTTCATAGATAATGAATCAGAGAAGGCGAGATCACCTAATGTAACAAACTGCAGATTAGGAAGATCTACGCAGTAAATTAAACTCGTGAGTGTATACCTTGAAGGATAAAAGAAGAAGAATAGAAATTGAAGGAGTCACTTCCAATTTCCCCAATAGTAAGATATGACAATGAATCAAGATTCTTCAGTTCAAATTCACCCGAATAAATAGAGAAACTCCCAGAACCAATGTCAACTGATTTCAGTTGTGAGCAATTTACAATATGAAATGAACGAGACTGCCCATCTTCCATGCAGTTTTTTCTTCTTGTGAATGAATTCTTTCCGATTTTCAGTGTTTTCAAGCGATCCAACCCATCAATCCGGAATGTATCCACAGAACAGAAAGTATGGTCTCCAATTTCAATCGATTCAACATATATGAATTGGGAAAAGTTAACTGTGGTAAGTATCTCTTCATTGCAAGTATCTTTCGGTACTTGGATAGTTGTTTCGTTTATCGGAACTGAATCAATAAAACTATGATAAGCGCAATTCTGTATTTTATCAGCAAGAACGAAAGAAGTGTCTATTCATTATTCACATGTATTCATTACTGTCAATTGACTTGACTTGAACTTTCTCGAATGACTGGGGTAAACTAACTGACTTCAACTTGGGGATGTCTAGTTCACATGTGCATTTCTTGGATACTTGAAAGAACTACTCCTCGAGGGTTTAAGAAGCTGGCTCCGAGAGAAAAGATAGATTCAAGATTAGGAAGATCTACATAATATCGATCTACTGATATTACTGCTCAAAGTCAGCGAGCAGGATGGAACGTCTCTTCCCTGCAATGATAATGTACCCATATAAATTGATTTCAAGTTAGGAAGATCTATTTGCAGTTCATTCATGAATCAAAACTTGATATCTTTGTTGATAACGATTGATGAAATGCGCCATCTCCTAATGAAATGGATGATAAATTGGGAAGATCTATTCACTAGGATACTAGCAGTTATTGTACTTTCTACTACAAATGAAGAGCAAAAGAAGTTAGAAGAACTAGTTCCAATCTCTCCGATTTTTATAGATAGCAGGCAAAATAGATTTTTTAGTTCAAACATACCTCCATAGTCATAGAAAGACCCAGGACCAATCTCAATTGATTCCAGCTTATTACAATTCAACAGATGAAACGAGCAGGTTTGGTTCCATTCATAATCTTTCTTACTCTTTGTGAATGAATTCTTTCCAATCTTTAATGATCTCAAGTGATTCATCCCATCAATTACAAATGTATTCACATGCTCAAAGCAGTTATTTCCTATTTCAATGGATTCGACCAGAGTAAACCGAGAAAAGTCGAAGATAGTATAGTCTAAATCATTGCACGTGCGATTGGGGAGGATGATAGAAGTAGCATTTTCATCGATTGACTGGATATAATCGAGATAGTAATTGACTGGAATAGCAGAGGAAAGCTTTTCTGAAATATCTATGGAAAAGAAACAAACCATAGTATACTATTTACTGTAGAAAAAATCATGTTTTGAAATGAATTCGGTAGATCAACCAATTCAACATTAGGAACATCTGTTTCATCATATCACTGAATCAACAACTCGAAAAGGTCACATTACGAACACGGATAAAACTATCTCCAACAGAAGTGAGTGACTCAAGCTTAGGAAGGCCTGATCCTATTATGATTCATTCATTAGTACCCTTCAGGAGGAATGAACAGGAGGAATCATCTCTTCCAGCAAGTGCATTTTCACCAAGATTGATAGATTTCAAACTAGGCAGATCTAATTCATAAATCATCTTTCAACATACTTGATAACTTTGTTAAAAATGAATAACAAAATGCATTTCTACCCAATACGATGGATGATAAATTAGGAAGATCTACTCAATTATGTTCAACAATCTATCACACTTTCTACTACAAATGACGAATAGTAGAAATTGAATGAGTTAGTTTCGATTTCTCCAATGACAATAGAATAGAGTTTGGGAAGATTCTTCAACTCGAATTCACCTCCAAAATCAGAAAAACTGTTGCGACAAATCTCAATTGATTCTAATTCAGCGCAATTCAATACATGAAAGGATCGAGAAGAATCATTTACTGTGTTCCCGTTCCATACATTAAAACTCGTAAGATGAGTGAACGAATTGGAGTCAATCCGTAGAGATTTCAGATGGTTCAATCCATCAATTACAAATGTATCGACTGATTTGAAGCAATAACTTCCGATTGACAATTCCTCGAGATCAATGAATAGAGAAAGATCAAAATCTTCTAAAATACATGAATCGCTCAATTTCAGACGTTTCACTTTGATGTTCAGATCACTTCCATCCCCTTCATATTCATCTTCCACAGTATGGCCATCACACCAGTTTCCCTTATACACTGTATTTCCCTCGCTGTCATACAGTATCCCTTTACCAAATTGCTTATCATCACACCAAGTACCCACATACTCTAACTTGCCATTTCCATCCGTACTCTTTCCAAAGCCCATCCGCTTCCAGTTTATCACCATTCCCTCGTATACAACAACTCCATTTTCATCAAATAAATAACCAAATCCAAAAGGAATTCCTTCAAATATACTTCCTTCAAATCGAATTCCATCATACTTATCGATTGAACTGTACCTTGTTTCTATCTTATCCTTTCCTTTCATCCTCAACACTTTTTCTCTACTAAGCAAATATCCTTCTTCTATTTCTTCTTTATCATTTAGCCATATTGCTAAGCATTTTTTAGGATTTGTCTCGATCAAAACCCATCCACCAAGCTTCATTCGTCTATTCACGTTTCCATGTACATTGGAAAGATCATATAGCTTAGCGTTGAATTTACAAAACAAACAGTCATTCCTTTTTGTACGAAACTGCATTGCAATAAAAGGACACAAAAAAGAGAGTACAATTGCAGAATTATACGAAAAGAGTGGATAATGACGTACTACCAATATCCAATATGGTATAAAAGGAGTAAAAAAACAAACTATTCTGTAAATGGAATTTTCAAGTATAATACACTATCAAACAACAACTATTCAATCACTTCAAAACTATACAGTTCAATGAGATCAAAGGAATCTATTCCTTAAAAAGGCAATATTTATATATTATCATTTCATGTTTATCGCACAGTATATCAGTGCTATTGTATCTATTCAATCACCAAGCTTGATACATTGATGACAGAGATGAGTACTACACTCTTTCATATTCTAACCACTTTCTAACGAGACCGACTAATTTAAAAATAACACCTTTTTAAAATATGAATTGAACTGATAAAGAGAGAATTATCAAGAATGAAACAAGTAACAATTCTATTGTCATGTTAAGACGGAACCGGCTCTAGCGATCAATATGATACACGAAATGCACCCTAATAATGAAAAAGTACTAGATTCGAAAGAATGCCTTTGATAATGCAAAATAGTTGCGATTCCAATGAGTCCTCCAACTACAAATCACTCTGTATCATCGAATGCTATATTTTCCAGTAGATGATGGTTGTTGCAGATGATCATAGTTACTATATATTACCAGATACAAAGTAGCGTAAACAACTAGCTACTGTACTCAGATTATGAATCCTGTTCTCAATTCATGGATTTGACAAAATAGTTGTCTGGGAACTGCATAAAAATTATCTACTGTGCCACTCCATCCCATTCCGGCTAGGTGCTCGAAAACTTGAATAATGATTATTTACATCTTTGATGAATCTTATTACAGAGAAAAATAAAAATAATCCAAGGAGTGATGGGCGGATATTTCTTCCATTTTACAAGCGTGAGGACCTTGCTCAAGTCCAAGAAGAAATATCTCTCGATTACTTTGAAGAAATTGCTAGCAATCGCATTCGTCGTACAATCCTATGGCTGTTTGACTCATGGATTAGTGTACATCGAAATCGACAACAACCAACTCAAAAGAAATAGCGATGGAAGCTGTGACCCAAACATTTTACGGATAGCCACTGTTACGAACGAAAACTATGTATGGATCATCGGAGAGTGATTTACCTAGGAACAAGATCTTATCTCTCACTTTATATTGCGAGCTGCATTCTCTTCAAATGAATCGGATAAACGTAAGTTTATCGAGCGAGAAAGACGTTTGTTCGAGTTTTCGTTTGTTCTAGTGTTAACTTTAGATTCCGGATGGGCGATGATAAAATTAAAGATCATATTGACTCTCTTCTGAATGAGGGGCAGTTTCCCATAACGCCTGTTCCGATAGATCATATGAAAGAATACTTTCCCCGCCACAATCTTCTAGTCAGTGATAGTTATTACTCGATAGATTTCGAAATGGTCCCATTGCTCGTAGTGTCAACTGGTGTTCTAACATGAAGTTGAGCGAACGGAAAGTCTTTCTTCGCGGTGGAAAAGCGTATTTCGCGAAGGAAGACGCTAGGAAATTCTATGTCTATCAGTTCGAACAAAATCTTCGAGAGGGTCTAGACTATTATTCTTCTGTTCAGCACCAGTTCTCAGACCCTCGTTTTGCAGATTCCCTAAAATACATGACGAACATCGTGGGATCCCACCCTTTCGATAACGTGTAGTTCCTACAGAATGAAGTCACGGTATCCTCTTCGCTGAGCTGGAAGAATATTCCCCAGGTAGAGATATCGTCTGCTGTGAACTCCAGCTGGCTCGCCAGTCCTTCCCTCTGTGTATGATGCAGCTGTTGCAGCACCTGTCGACCCGTCACCATCTCTACTATGATGGACGCGAGCAGCTGTGTCGCTTCCTGCGAGGCATCGGACTGAGTCTAGAGGACTGTCTGATGCTTTTCCAGACGTATTTCACACAGCGGATTTCGGTCGATGTGTTCAACAAGAAGTACTCCTACAACATTCGATATGTGTACGGAAAGGAGGGAAGACGCGTCCCTCTGAACCCCTATTCCTGCTCTGATATGATACGGTCGCATCCGGTGGGGGATCAGTGTCACGGCTGTCCCTACGCCTGTCTGAAATTGCCTGATTTAAAGAGGTTACTGACTAGTCTTCACGTCGACGACGATCATGCGTCCAAAATACTGAACTTCGCTGCGGAACGGAACTACGAGGTGGGGGCAGAGGTGTGCAGTGATGGATAGAGGGCGTGCAGAGAACACTTCATGGCTTTACATGAAGGATCGCCCGATGAAGGGGTTGGTTTGCTTGTGGGTGCTTAGTTGTAGGTAGCTCTCCATCCTGTTACTTGGTTTATGAAAAGTAGAGCTTTCTATGAAGAGAAAGAGAAAAAAGAAAAGTTGTCTGTTTGTTGAAAATCGGAGTGTTGGGAGTTTCGTTTTAGTATTACTTTTTTGCCAAATAGCCATTGTTGAACGTGAGGTTTTTTCGTTTCACACTGATACGAGACCAATTATTCAATGGAAGCGATTCTAGACTTTACGAAACCGTTGGACCCCGCTTTGATGGATGAGGTTGTGTCAGCCTTTTATACACCTGGTAATCCTCAGGTATTTTATCTCCTCCTTTGGTTTCGTGTAGCAAGCAAGGGCTGGGCAACTTCTTTATGACTTCAAGGAAAATGATCGTGCTTGGATGGCTGCAGACACTATCATTGAGAAATGTAAGAACCCGCGAAGTGTCTTTTTTGGGTTAATTGTAAGATTGCACAGTTTCACTTAGTTTTAGCTTCTCGAGGAAATGGTGGAGAAGAAGTGGCATGTAATTCCTGTCGAGCAGCGTGAGTCGGTGAAGAACTATGTCCTTAACCAGGTGATGACTGTATTTTCCTTTGTTTTGGTCGATTCTAGTACTCGGAAACAATGGAATCGATTCAGCAGAATGGAGAACTCTTACGGAAATGGGATGTGATTCTGGTCGATATATTTAAAAAGGAGTGGCCAACAAACTGGACTTCTTTTATTCACGATTTTGTTTCTGTTGCAACACAGAGTGAAAGTCGCTGCGTCAATAGCATGTACGTTCTCAAAATCGTAATCGAAGACGTGTTTCAGTTTGGTTCTTCTACACTTCCCTCCAAGTTCAACAATCAAATCCGCGAAGCGATTCAGAAGGACATCATCGAAGTCTATGACGTCATTCTTCTCTTTTTTTGTCATTGATAGCTTTGTGTGCAGGTTCTGGTCAACACGGAAGTGACTTCTCTCCTGATCGACACCATCAACATCCTCCGTCTCATTCTCCGTTATCTTCCAGATGAGAAGGTGTTTGACTATAACCTGTCAAACGTGCTTCTGCAAGGCATTCAGCGGGATGATCTCCGCTCCTGCTGCATGTTGTGTCTTCAAGAAATCATGTGTCATCCTCATGCTCATATGGTTCCCTCGCTCGTCACACAGTCTCTTCAACGTTTTCTCCAGTTCCTATCTGTATGCTTTTCAAAAGAGTCTCACTTAGGGCTACATTGACTTGGGGATGGACATCGAGTCGAACTTTGATAATTTGTCGCGGGAATCGAAAGATTTTCTGACTGAATTGTCTATTTTCTTGACATCGATTGCCTTGCAGCACAAAGAAAGACTACGCTCCAGCTACTTGGAGCAGTATCTTCTTCTCTGTAGATTCGTGTTGTTTTTATCAAAATGCACGGACCGAGAGATCGTGAAGGTCTGTATGGATTTCTGGAAAGTGTGGGCCCACGATATTTATGATGCGTACAAGAAGGTATGGGATGCGATAAGGATATCTCCTAGAATTCCTTCTCCACTTCTTCGAATTCACCAGAGGGACCTTATACAGACATTACCCAAGAAGTGCCTATGATTGGAACTCTTAAGATCTAGCTGATAAAACTGCTGGTTCGATGCATGAGTCGTCCAGAGGAAGTGATGCTGATGGAAAATGACGATGGTGAAATCGTAAGAGTGGAAACTCAAGACACAGATGGCATAGCCTTGTATAAGACAATGAAAGAAATACTTGTGCTACTTGCTAGTGTTGATTATGAGATCACAGAAGCTATTTTCATGAGTTCTCTTGATGACCAGGTAAGATCGAATTTCTGCGGTTATTTTGAAGATGCAGAAAAGTGCAGATAGTCCTTTCCGAGACAGTTTGCAGCCTCTCATTTGGTCCATAGGAAGTGTGAGTGGAGTGATGAATGAAAAGGATGAACGACGTCTTTTAGTAGCCACTATTATGGATCTTCTTCGTTTAATTCAGTTAAAGACTTGCAAAGATGATAAGGCAATCGTGGCGGGATGCCTTATGTATGTCATTCAGCAATATCCGCGGTTTTTGAAGCAACACTATGTGCTGTTGAGAACTGTTATTCGAAAGAACTTCGAGTTCATGCATGAAACACATCCTGGAGTCCAAGACATGGCTTGTGACACGTTCCTGAAATTGGCTCGAAACTGTGGAACACAGTTAATTGTGGTCCACTCGACAGAGAAAGGAACATTCCCACCTTTCATTGAGGAAGTGTTACCTGATGTCTCTATCTACATCGAACTGCTTTCGATGCAGCAAAAAGAGATCTTTTTTCAAGCTCTTGCCACTATCATCAAATTCGAAAGGAATTTTGACACTCGGAATCGATGGATCATAAGTCTCCTTTTTCCGCTCAATCAGGAGTTACAGCGTGTGATTCGTGAAGGCGTACAAAATCCCGCTAGTTTCTACATTCCTGCGAACTTGTCTTCTATACGAAACTGCCTCCGATTCCACCGTGTAGTGTGTGATGTGCTTGCTGTCGATTATTCAAATCAAGTCCGATTTTGGAATTCCTTAAATCTAGTTAACAACCTATTTTGAAGATTACTGTGATTTATTCCGGTTGTACAGCGAAGCAGCCTCATCGACACTACGAGCAAAGGGAAAAGATGCAGCAAACCTTATTGAGACTCGCCAAGAATTGATGATCAAGCGTGAAGTGATTCGCATCATGCAGACATTCCTATCGAAGTATAAAGCGCGAGACGTTGGGAATGGGCATATGGTGGATGTGATGGAGCTGTGTAATCGGTTTGTGCCTCTGCTGCTAAAAGACTTCACAGAGTCTCCGGAATGTGCAAAGGAACCTTTAGAGTTGTCATTTTTGTCTACCATGATTGAATCGCAGAAAGTAGCAATGAGAAAAGTTATGAAAGTTAGGAGCAGTGCAAAGGACTGATTCCAGACATTCTGTCAACTGTATTTTTACCTACCTTGCAACTGATTACCACGCAAAGACTCCTGTTTACCGAACTCACCCTAGCTTTCTTCCAGTTGATGGAGAATCTGGCAAAATTCGCTTTTCGCTTCTTGTTTTCATTCCCTGAACAAGAGCAGAAACTGCTCATCGATAGTCTGATCTGGGGATTCAAAGATTCTGAGCGAGTTGTCTATGAAACCGCACTAGAGACTGTGCTGTCTATCGTAGAAGCGGTGCGGCAAAGTGATATGTCATTCAGACAGTCATTCTATCGCTCGTTCCTAATTTACTTAATGACAAACACTCTGTAAGTTACAAGAAGTCGTTGTCACGTAGGGACTGTATGACAGATCGCATGCACATTCCTGCTCTGGGATTGTTGTCAAAAGTACTGCAGCTACTCTTTTCTATTTTGACATCGGGAGAGGTAGAGGTTCCGTTACTCCCAAGCTGTTCCAATGCCTATCAGAATGTACTGGAGGTCGAAAAAGAAGTTGCGAAGTATCTAGGAGAAAAGTTCCCAACGTGTGCAAAGGGGATTATCGATGACTATGTAATCTCTATGGGAACGAATGTAGGGAGAAGTGATGCTGAGTATTTAGTGATAAACCGTGATTTCTTGATCCAGTTGAAGGTAGGAATGGGTTAGGAGGTATATGGTAGGAAGTGACGAACGATCAGGTAAATCTGTTTGCTGATATAGAGGAGCAGGAAAAGAAACAGCGAGAAGCTGCGGACTATGAGAGACGAAAAGCAGTACCTGGACTGCTAAGTGTGAATGAAATGACTTCAGAGTTTGATCAAATCTAAAAATGTACCTTGATCATGTTTGTTCGACATCATGTTTACAGAAAAGAGAGAACGCAAAGATATCGACATCAGAGTCGTCAGAATCATCGACTACATTCCGACTATCTTCTGGGAAGATTTTGATCTTTGAAGCATCAATCGTCGTGTCCTTATTTGCTTGCAACAGCGAGATAATGCTATTCTTCAACAATGAACACAAATCGCGCGTGGTGTGAGGAATTTCCACTACATGAAACCAGTTTACCATCCCTACAAATATCGAAATTCTTCTTTAACTCAATCAAGCGAATGAGACTCTGACTCAGGAAGTCGTCCTCGTCATCCAGCTCCTATAATCAATGCGAGAACTCAATCCTACTCGCTGTTTGTTCTCCGGAATATTCCCACGACGATTCCGCTTCACTATCAAGCTTTGCATCTTCAACATATGCTGCTGAACAATGTGTAAATCATTCTCCAGCTTAGCGTTTGGACTTGTATATCCTAAGTCGAATTAGAATGGCAAACGTACGAACATGCATCCCACTTCCTGCATTGTCCACCACCTCGTCAGAGAGATTCGGAGTGAATAGATCAACAGATCCCTCGTCGCGGAATTCCACACCTCGGTTCTGCAGAGAACGATAGAGAGTGCCAAAGAGTTTGAATTCCTTTCCTGTAGAGGCGAAGGAAAGAGCGAGAGATTGAATTAGATCTGCGGCAGCTCGGCTATTCTCTGGACTCTACGAAAAAAGTACAGACCTAGGGTTTTACCTGCTCCTTCATTGCAATCCGAAACAGATTATCCAGAAATTCTTTTCGACACACCAATCGGTGAAACGGGCCGAAGCAATTCTTCTCTAACGTATCCAACAGAGTGATAGCATGAGACACAGTCTTGGGACTTTTGCTCTTCAATCGGCTATCGATAGCCGAAATAATCTCTTGACGATATGCATCATCTCTACCAAGAAACACACAAAAATCAAATACCTCTGATTTACATTATCACAAAGCGTAATGAACATTCCCCAATCAGGTTCCTCCAGATCTGAATTTGTCGCATCGTATACAAGCTAGATTTCAAGAATACTTCCAAAATCGAACTTGCGCCATTATTCCAATATTTAAATCAAATCAAAAAGAAAGTATGTAAAGTATCGCATCCAACGCGAGTGTGATCATTTGACACAAAGTGTTGTAGATCAATTTCCGACGCGTACAAGGCAGATTAGACAGGAAGGATGTCTATTTTTCTTTCTATCATGAACGACCCAATAAGAAAGGGTCGATGTCCCAATAGAATGCATGCAAGATTAGATCATAATCATAATATGGGCAAGAAATCGCCTGTTGTTGAGTCAGAGAGCAATTTGTTTTATGCATATGTGGAGGTTTCCATGAAGAAAAAGTTCGTGCTCTGATTTCTTGTAACCTACTAGCGAGAAAGGAGCGATTGTTCCTTTCGTATCCAGGGAATATCCAGAGAATAGCACCAAGGCTCTTCCTGGAGATCTGCCTTTCTTCATGACTCCCGATTATAACGAAATCAAGCCACTTACTGTTTATGAACCGTTTGCATGTCTCTGAGATGTTACCCATAGCCAGGAATACACTGTTGTGCTAACTGGAGATGATGGTGAGCGTCTATATGGATTCTGCCGTCGCTTTCTCCCAGAAGGTATTGGGGGACGTTACGATGTCGGCGAGCGCCTTCCTCAAGTGATTTGCTATGTCTCTCGTCAGTAGGATATATCTATCACTTCCAAATAGCCCGTACTTCACAATCTTTTCTCATCTTCTTAAAGTCACTCAAACTATGCTCCGTTTGGAACCGGAGAATGTGATCGACTTTGTCCACAAAGCAGTGAAAACGACTCTCCCCGAGCCCAACGAAACGTTCCACATCGACGACAACGAATTTGTTCGTCCCAAGGACATGGATGCCCCTCTTATCGATGTGAAACTGGCTCCGCTGGTTTCGCGCTTCGATGTGAAGAGTCTCATCCTCCTGCTGAGTGCTCTGATGTGCGAGAAGCGCATTATCTTCATCGGCGACGATCTCAGCACTCTCTCCGAGTGCATTCATGCCGCTGTGGCCATCCTGTTCGTCCTTTCTCTCCTCCTCATCCACAGATGTCCCTTCTCGTGGCATCACATCTTCGTTCCTATCCTTCCGGCCTCTCTCCTCTCTTACGTCACGGCGCCCATGCCTTTCCTCGTGGGAGTCAAGCGAAGCATGCAGGCGGAGATGGAGAAACTGCCGATGGAGGCCTGTGTGTATGTGGACGTGGACAAGGGCACCATCGCCTACAGCGAGAGCGATCCTATCATCGACCTCTACCCCAAGAACACCATCTCCACTGGATCGATGGGAGGTGTGGGCAAAGGCGTGTCGACTGTACGTGCAACGGGGGGAAGTGATCTGTAGTTGGAAAAGAAGATGGGTGTGGACATGTCGGGTGTGCGAAGCACTCTTTCCGTACTCAGCAGAGCGGGTCACAAGGCGCGAGAGACGCTCCAGGGTGTGGATCCTGTGGACTTCTTGGTGCGAGCTTTGAAGTGGGTGGCAGAGAGTCGGTGAGATCTAGTTATGCCAAACAAATCGCTGTGGGTCGTACGGTGCTGGAAGAGAGCCGTTTATTCTACTCATTCCTGTCCTTCTTCGTGTCCGTGTTTGGCTGCTACCATCAATTCTTCGAGAAAAGCGAGGCGAAGGAAACAAAGGGCGAGCTGGTGTTCGATCGCGAAGGTTATCTTCAGAACTTCTCTAAGCATGTGAAAGGTCCTCTCAACGAAGTTCTGAAAGAGTTCCCGCACTCCCAGATGTTCGAACGATTCATCGAACGCCGTCTTGCTGTCGAAAAGCGACTTATTCGTCCTCAGGACTTGCAGGAAGGGCTGTTTGAAAAGCTGGCAGTGATGACCGATGGCGCCTTCTCGCCTACGGTGGTGAAGGACAATGTGAACAAGATCAAGGAGACTGAGAAGTCATCCAACTACCGAAACCTGGTGATGGAGATTACCAGCAACAATTCGTCTCGCATCAGCGTCCCCAAAACGCTCCACAGACTCGCTGACAAGACCTTCTCCTCCTCTACCTGCGGAGAGATCCTGGATACACTCTGGTGGCGATGCAATGACTCCGCTGGAGGCAACTGGAAGCACGGACTGAAGGCCCTCCAGGCACTGGCGTATCTGCTAGTGAACGGGTCTGAGCGAGTGGTGTCCGAAACCATTGGGAACATTCACAATGTACTGCCGTTCGTGGCGTACGAGAACCGAAGTCTGAACCCGCAGAGGACGCAGCAGATTCAGCTATTCGGTCAGCGGACCTATCGACTGATCATGGAGACACAGCGATTGCAGCACGAGCGACGTATCGCTGCGGAGAAGAGAGGACAGAGGAAACGATCGGATCATAGTGATGATGAGGATGAGGGAGAATCGGTGTCGAATATTCTTGGCACTGCAGTAGAAGAGACGACACGAATGAAGTCACTCGATTTGATCAAGGCATTCGATGAAAGCTTCGAAGCGATCCATGCTACTCTCCGGCCAACTGAAGAAATTCTCAGTGCCGAGTTGACCAACACGCAGGGTGATGTAAAGAGCGATATCTTCGCGTCTCGTATCGGAGGATCGTCGGCGCATCTGAAGAAGGGCAAGCTGGATCCTTCAGTAATGCTGGGAGAGGATGGACAGCCTCCAAAACTGACATTGCAGAAGTCGGTGGCATCATTCCGTGAAAGTGAGGATGCAGAGGATGGCGAGATGGAGAAGCCGAAGAAGAAGGTCGTCAGGAAGGTAGTGAAGAAGGTTGTGAAGAAGAAACCTGCCGAACCTGAACCTGAACCTGAGGAAGGACCTGAGGAAAGTGCTCCTGCAGAGGAGGCTGAAGCAGAGAAGCCAAAGAAGGTTGTGAAGAAGGTTGTGAGAAAGGTTGTGAAGAAGAAGGCGCCTGAGCCTGAGCCTGAAGAGGATCTCATAGGCGATCTTGATGTAGCTGAGCCAACACAACCAGCAGGCGATGATGATTTCCTCGATATGGAAGCTGAAGAGAAGCCAAAGAAGAAGGTAGTAAGAAAGGTTGTGAAGAAAGTTGTTAAGAAGAAGCCTACTGAGCCTGAACCTGAAGAGGATTTGTTGGGTGATTTTGGTGAGGCTCCTGCTCCTGCTGCAGGTGATGATGATTTCCTTGATATGGAGGCCGAAGAGAAGCCAAAGAAGAAGGTTGTGAGGAAGGTTGTAAAGAAGGTCGTTAAAAAGAAGGCACCTGAGCCTGAACCTGAACCTGAACCTGAGGAAGATTTATTAGGCGATTTTGGTGAGGCTTCTGCTCCTGCTCCTGTTGCAGGTGATGATGATTTCCTTGATATGGAAGCTGAAGAAAAGCCAAAGAAGGTTGTGAAGAAAGTTGTGAGGAAGGTTGTGAAGAAGAAGGCACCTGAGCCTGAACCTGAACCTGAAGAAGATCTGTTGGGTGATTTTGGCGAGGCTCCTACTGAGCCAACACAACCAGCAGGTGATGATGATTTCCTCGATATGGAAGCTGAAGAAAAACCAAAGAAGAAAGTCGTGAAGAAGGTTGTAAAGAAGGTCGTGAAGAAGAAGGCACCTGAGCCTGAACCTGAGCCTGAAGAGGATTTGTTAGGTGATTTTGGCGAGACTTCTGCCCCTGCAAAAGAACACCACTTTGAAGATGATTTATTAGATGGCTTCAGTGATTTTGACTCCGATGAACCTAAAGAACCTGAAGAAAAACCAAAGAAGAAGGTTGTAAAGAAGGTCGTTAAGAAGAAGGCACCTGAGCCTGAACCTGAAGAAGATTTCTTGGATGATTTTGGTGAGGCTCCTGCTCCTGCAAAAGAGGAACACCACTTTGAAGATGATTTATTAGATGGCTTCAGTGATTTTGACTCCGATGAACCTAAAGAAGTGAAGGAAGAACCTGAAGAAAAACCAAAGAAGAAGGTCGTTAAGAAAGTTGTTAAGAAGGTGGTGAAAAAGAAGAAGGAAGCGGCAGATGATGACTTCCTTTCATTCTAAATTGCTATGTGTTTGTTTGAAATTTCGTTTGATAAAGAATACCGATGATAACGGTTATTTCTCCATTTTGGGGAATTGAATGTTTCTAATTTATCCACCCGTTTTTGTCAGTGTTCTTATCCAATAATGGCTGCTGCTAAGCGTGGTATGGTGAATTGAATAGACGGATCTAATGGGTAGGACGTGGAGGTGCTGCTGGAAACAAATTCAGAATTAGTCTTGGTCTCC
>JZRO01000564.1:0-24147 GCA_000963465.1 Blastocystis sp. subtype 9
GTTATCTTGATAAGTTGTAAAGTTGTTTTGGCGTTTGTGTTGTTTGTTTGAATTAGTAGTGAAGTGTTAGTTTTTAGTGTCGTAGAATAAAGGGAAAAGTTTTAACCATTGTATTAGGTTAGTGTTATATGCTTTTGAGTGTCCTCCTAAATACATCTAGAAGAAGTGTCCAATCTGGACAGATGTTGGCTAAAGTTTGCAACATACACCAACCAACACTTTAGGTTAATCTCGTTTGAAGCAACGTAAAGGAAAACACAAAAAGAACCGCGGAATAGGAGAATGGTTATGAAGATCATTTTTCATCCTTTTGTTTATCTGTTGTCATTTGCTTTTTACCTCATCAAGCTGTGCACATTGCGACAATATGTCGTTATTTAAGCTCTTGGGAGAAATATTTGGCTTCTATAAGGAATGTCCCATTGTTGTTGATGATTGCTGTCGTAGGGCCTCCATCTGTTGTCTCATCACTAGCAATCTGCCTCAGTACGATTACTCAAGGAGGCCGCATTGATTGTTGTAAACATACCTTTTGTTTAGAGTGTATTAAAAAGTGGTCAGAAGTGGGTACTTTCAGTTTGTCTTATCCTCAGAAATCGAACCACTGCCCAGAATGTAGGAAGGCTTTTCATTATATAACTCCGTGTAAAGTGTTTAAAGATGAAAAGGCACTTCAGAATAGTTATTCCCTGTGCTCGGAGTATGATTATTGAATACAGTTTATTGTAGCGATTTTGACTGTCCGAAGTGTGAACGGATAGAAATTACAGATATCCAGTCGAACTGCCGAGGAAGCGGTTTGTTGATATCGAAGAAAACTGAAGATCCTTTTTCCCTACATTCTACCCCTACTCTAGCTCGCCGTTACTCATCGCGATAATTGCATTTGTGTGCCATATTTGTTGAACAAACACTGCACTCTGTGTACATTGACTCGATATCCTTCTCATAGTGCTGGTGCACGATATTCCTCTTCATCTTCAGTGTCGCAGTCAACTCTCCGTGTCCCAACGACAGGTCTCGCTCCAGTAGCGTCCACTTCCTGATCTCCTGGGCACGGCTAATCGCCACCTTGTTATACCCATCCACTGCTTCTTGAATCCACTTCTTCACTATGGGACACTCCATAGCCTCTTTCACAGTCGTGGCCGTGCTTCCCATGGCCTTCAGTCGTTCCACCATCGACTTCGCCAGCTTGTTGGATGGCTCGCCAGTGCTTGGATCCACCTCTGTCTTCAAGGTCACCAGTGCAGAGAGGAACTTCTTCTTATCTCCCACCACAATGCAATTCGAGATCAGAGGACACAGCTCGATGATCTTGTTCTCGATGGGAACCGGAGACACATTCTCGCCTCCCGCGGTTACGATCAGTTCCTTCAGCCGACCTGTGACCGTCACGAAGCCATCCTCGTCGATCTTCGCCTGGTCACCAGAGTGCAGCCAGCCGTCCTCGTCGATCGTGTTGTTTGTCTCTGCCTCCAGCTTCAGATACCTACATGTGAATCGCTCATCTTCCATACCCCATCATCACATTTCTTCCTCGGTAGCAGAACTCGTCCGAATCCGGGTCTGTTTTAATCTCAATGCCTCGGAGTGCGCGTCCTGCTGTGCCCATCTTCCACTCCTGGTTCACATAGGTGTTGGTGCAAATTGGGGCAGTTCCTTCCGATTGCCCCAATAAGTCATAAATGGGGAAGTCGTAGGAAGCGAAGAAGCTAATGGTCTCTTCGGTGACTGGAGCTGCAGAAACGATACACAATCGAGTTCTATCATTCACGTGCATAACAAGAAATACTTGTCAAGCCCAAGTTTTTCCTTCACCTTGTCGAAGGCCAGGGACTTCGCCAGCGAGTAAAAATAGGGTGGGGTGAACTGCTTTCCGTACTGTCGAGTGACGCAGGCCCAGTATCCAATCCACTCGAACCAAGAGATCAGAAGCTGTTTCAAGTACTAGAAATGGGTTTTAAACAGTATTATCTACCGAGGCCTGTGCGTTCGAGGCTCGAATGGCCTCCATGAACTTTTCGTAGACACGTGGCACAGCAACGAAAAAGGTGGGACGTGCCTTCTGCAGAGTGGCGATCAGTGTTCCACGGAGTGCATCGGGACGAGCCAAGTACATAGTGATTCGATTCCGCACGGGAAGCATGGTGTCGACAAACTGTGCAGCGATGTGATTCATGGGGAGGAAGGACACGAATCGGTCCTCGTCGTTGAGCTGGATGTAGTAGCGAATGTTCGCCACTTGGAACATGCAGTTGTCGTGCGAACACATCACGCCCTTCGGCTCGCCCTGAGGATGAGACAAGCACTGCTAACAAACCGTGGTACCCGAGGTGTAGATAAGGGTGGCACAGGAACCAGGCTTGCAGTTGTCGATACGCTCGTCTACTGAAGATTCGGGCACGTCAGAACCTAGCTGAAGAAACTCCTCAAAAGTGTAGAGTTTCGCAAACTGGATAGAAAGAGAGACATCAATCCTACTCCGTCTTTGTCTGGGAGCGACAAGTTGCTGTCTTCAGGCCAATATACAACTATGGCCTTCAGGAGGGGGAGATTTTCTCTGACTTGGCAGATTTTCATTGCACACTTCCCGCTCTGGCAGACACACACCTTTGCTTCCGAATGTTTTAAAACAAATTCACAGGCCTCTGGAGAGTTGGTTGTGTAAATGCCTGCAGTTACACAGTCGGCCATCCATGTTCCCTGCAAACTAAAATAGTACTCAGGGGAGTTGAAACCAATAATGCCGCAGACATCCTTTGGCTTCAGTCCCAGCTTCAGGAGCGATTTTGCAAATCTAGGAATGGGAGAGGACGTGATTCTACTTCAGTGACTGAGCGTAATAGTCCTTGTAGGAGTATGTGACGTCTTCCTTGCTCACCACAGCAGGCCAGTCACCCCACAGACCACAGTTCTTCCTGAACTCCTACCGATAACACAAGTTTAACTTCCAATACATAAGGAATGGTAGTTGGTTCAGGGTCAAAACCACTTTTATCGTTACGATAGATGTCGATCAATCCGTCGATCTTGCTTGTTCGGCAATTTCGCATATTTTTTTATGATGACGTCATCATCTCCGTCATTTCCCATCTCATGTCAAGAAGATCCGAGGATTGAGTGCGTGCCAAGATAGCTCAGTTGGGAGAGCGTATGACTGAAGATCATAAGGTCAGGTGTTCGATCCACCTTCTCGGCGCTTTTTTCAACAAACAACATAAACAGTAGGGGGAATAAGGTTAGCCAACGCGTCGTTCACATCTTGAGTCAAGAAGAAAGCGAATTACATACTTGACACAAATGCAACTTTTACTGACTCGAAGGCAGAGGGTAGATCTGTATGGAACACAAGTGGCATATCTGCATCAAACTATTTATCCATTCCCACTCTCTAAAGTCACATTTGCAATCTTCTGGAAGCTAAAGCCCTGCGAATGGAGCGTCACCAGTCTGGTGAGATTGTTCATCAGTAAAGAGCATTCTTCAGGAACAGATCCTTGCAGTGCATACTGTCCCAGATTAATAGTATCGACAAACGGAAGATCTTATGATAATCAAGCGATAACTGTACTTTCAAACACAGTTTCTTTCGAATACATAAACGAGTGATCTCCTATAGTAATCGAGGTCAGGTATGGAACTTCTACAGTCAAGAGAATGTTAATCTCGTTCCCTGAATCTGGAACGAAGCGTACTTCATCACCGAAGATCCAACTTGAAAAGAGTTCAACACTGGCAAATCTGCTAATACAAACACATCCCCATAGTTCGAGAAGCTCTCCAGGTCGATGTAAATCGAGTATAAGTTTGTGCAATGCGCAACTCGGAAAGAATGAACAGCGCTTTCCGTTTGGTCTCCAAACGAGTTCGCTCCGATCTGCAGACTCCGCAGGTGTGGCAGACCGTCGACCTCGAACTCCCTGATGTACCTGAACGAGTTGTCTCCGATCGTCAGCTCCTCCAGACCGGCCAGTCGCGACAGATTGAGCTGCACAAAATCGGGGGTATTTCCGCTGAAGTCAGCCATGGTGAGAAGAGTGACAGAGGGGTCCAAGGACTCGAAGACCTCCTTCGTGAAGGGAACCACGTCGAACAGCTTGTCGTTGACCGCTAGAGATGAGCTCTGCAGCGCGACACACCCTCGAGAGAGCTGTGGGACAGGGTGTGGAAGGCGTTGGGGAGCGAAATGGCGGCGAGAGAGGGGAGATCTAGTGAGAGACGAGACACGAGAGTACTCGAGAGCGTGACGGACTGCACGTAGGTGAAGCTGTATCCGAGAGATTGCAGTTCCCGCAACTGCGGAAGATCTAGTGAGGAGCAGAGAAGAGAGCTACTCTTCAGAGTCAGCTGCGTGGCTGCGTACTGCGAAAACTCGAAGGAGGAACCGCCTAGGCGGATAGATTCGAGCAGAGGAAGATCTAGTGGACAGAGCGACTCGCTGCGTACTCTCCATTGTCAGCGAAGTGGCGTTGTAGAACGACATCCCTCCCGCAGAGAATGCGCGGAGACTGGGGAGGTCGCGCAGAGTGAGCGAAGCTTGGAAGAAGTTCCCTGAAACGCTGCTAACCTCCCCGATAGAAAGAGACTCCAGCTTCGTCAGATTTGCCAGCTCCAACGCTCCATAGTTCCTGAAGCTTTCAGCACCGATAGAAACCGACTGGAGTGCAGGACAGTTCCGAATTTGGAGGGAAGAGTCTTCAGCTGTGGAACCAACAAACACAGCTTTGCCTATAGTTAGCACACTCAACTTCTCCAATCCATCAATGGAGAGAGATCGAATCGTGCGAAAATTGTTATCCTCGATTGTAAGACTTTCCAATGAAGGAAGATCCACAATTTCTAGTTGCTGTAATGAATCTGAATTGCACTTGCCAGCACGAATAGTAATAATACTCTTCTTTTTATTTGAAAAAGTACACAATTGCTTATCATTCCATATGCGGATCCAATACACAATTCCGAATATACAAGAACAAAGCAAAATAATGCATATGAATAAAACACAAAAAGTGCAACAGCGCTTATGAGAGGGACGAGTGTGTACAACATTCATCTCCAGTGTAGAAACCGGCCTCACATCACTACTTTCAAGTAGTTGTTCTTTGTCCATTATCTTACAGTACTACGATTAAGTATGATGGGATCATTTTCTGGAATTCCAATTCCCACAATGGGATCCACTTCTAATACATTGTTTATTCATCACCTGACTGCTTTCAGCTAATTCTAAGGCTTCACCTTGTGAACATTATTTGCAGAACTAGTGATGGAGTCAACTCTTCGTAATCGATTATCTCGTGGAGTTGGAGAGTCAAATTTATCTGTAGAAAAGTCATTGGATCGTATACAGCAGATACGTAAACAGTACAGTGAATCAAGTAAAGACCACACTCCCATCGATTCTGAAGTCATCGAATGTCCTGAGAAATCAACAGAGTGTGAACTTGTAAGTTAGTACTCTGCTTTTCATGGATGTAGGTTGAAACAGGAGAAAGTCCTTCCAATACTCTTGACTCTGTCATTTCCTTAGAAGAGTTCAAAGCTCAAGTGGATGCTGCGCTGCGCGAGTATTTTGTCTCGGACAGTGTTATGGAGATTTTATAGTGGGTTTCACTTCCACACTTTACCCTAGTTGCATCGAAGAATTGGACGCGCCTCTCTACGGATATGTAGTCGTGATGAGGTCGATTTCGCTCGCAGTGGACCGTGGTCCAAAGGAGAAGGAGCTCGTCTCGCGCCTCTTCTCCGTGGGGTTCGGTTACGTGCTCTCCTCCTTCGCCATGACCAAGGGTTTCGAGAAGCTGTTCGAGCGAATCAGCGACCTTCAGCTCGACTGTCCGGACATCAAATCGGACCTCAGCAAGTTCCTCGCGAGAGCCATCACCGACGAGGTCCTCCCTCCCTCCATCCTCAACGATTTCATCCTGAAGGAGTACGGCGCAGACGTGCTCAGCGAGACGGAAAACCTGCTCAACGTCCCGCACTCGATGGAGCTCATGGAACACGTGTGGGGCGCAGGAATCGCAGCGTTGGAGGACATCCAGGTAACAAGGAAACTTGTTATAGAAGCGATCATGGAGTACTACGACAGTCATGATGTTAACGAGGTAAGGGTTGCACTGGAGTCTCATGTAGTGTCTGCGCTGCATTTTTGAACTGGATGCTCCTTATTTCTTGCATGAGTTCGTTAAGAAATCGGTGGAGATCGCGATGGATGACGAGGCGAAACGGTTGCAGCTGTGCATTCAACTACTGAAGAAGGCAGCGGAAACAATCGTTCCTCATCACCAGCTGGTCCTGGGGCTCAAGCGGCTTGAAAAGAGCCTGCCTGAGCTGCAGTTAGACGTACCGCACGCCAAAGAGATCCTTACGAAAGTGTCTGATGCTTTGGTAAAAGCGAACTTCGTCACTCAAGAAGAATTGGTTTTATGACATGTTTGTAACAAACAAGTGAATCCAGTCGTTCATGTGTGGCGTACACGATCATATCCTCTTCCGCTACGAGAGATGCTTCATCATACGCACTTTGGAAGAGAATGCTTCCACGTCTACGTCCCATCCATGTTCCACACCCTACCTGCACTGTACCTCTTCCTTAGAATAGATCTTTCCGACACCTCTGAACCCAATCAGCACACGAGGAACAGGAATCGCTGGAATCGATATCTTTTCGCCCTTCTTCGCAGTCAGGACTTCGAGCATAAATTCCCTCGCATCTGTCTTCACCACAGCGTAATGCGAGTCCACCACAGTAGGGTGAATCACCTGCATGTCGCCGCACTCGTAGGTCAGCATGTCTAACAAGGTTTCCTTGTCAATCGCCTTCGGAGTGAGTCCTGCACGAACGACGTTGTCGCTGCACGCCATGGTCTCCACAATCTCTCCCTGCAAGTAGGCATGCGGGATATCGGCTCCCATGTAGATAGAATCGCCAGGCTGCATCTCAATCACATTGAGAAGGTAGGGAGCAAACACGCCGCAATCTGTGGGGTACTATGTGTGGTGGGAGCAGAGAATATCTACAGTGTCGATGAGGCGTCGAACCCACGTCTCGATGAACGAAAGCTCGTGTTTCGAATCTAGGTGGAGTTTCATCGAGTGAATGATGTTCGCAGCACGAGAAGCATCTACTTCAATGTATACAGCAAACAGTTTGTGAAGAGCACTCTTTACATCGCCTCCAGACTTCACGGCGACTTCAAAAGCAGCACATTCCGATTCGCCAATTAACTCTCGCAAGAAGGAGCAGGTATGCAGATGCTCAACAATGACTTCTGCGCGACGGAAGCCACACATTGCAACGAAGGGAGTCAAAGCATACGCCATCTCTGGTTTGTGGTTGTCGTCTTTGTACATATCGGGCTTCGTTCGGTGCAGGACCTCGGCGAGCTTCTTGTCAGGATGGGCTTGGATCGATAGAGCAGTTTCAACAGAAAGAACCTTCGTTAGGAAAGGCAACTCTAGTTTCTCCTTCCCCATGCTTTCGCCCATACATTCTGGATGCTCCTACTATGGAGAAGAGAAAAAAAGCGAACTGTTAAGAAAGTCTTCAGCAACTCATACTGGCCATTCACGAGAATCTCAGAAGGACCGCTAGGGTGTGTTCCAAACCTATCATAGAAATAAAAAGAAAACTTGTACCAATACTCAGCATAATGCTTCTCATTGCTGATTTCATAACTAGGATCGGCGTCTCTCTGTAGAGTCAGCTGTAGTAACCAAAAATACCTTCAGTTCAGCAACAACACTCTTATCTCCACGACAACCCCAATGGTAATTTTGCACCTATCACCATCATGTCAAAGCTTGAATCCCTACCACGCAACGTAGTTGATACATCTTTTTTAGGTAATTGTATATTCCCGCGATTATAGCATGAATGAATCTCCTATTTACTTCCAAACCTCAAAGAGGGGCGAAGATGATGGAACCTCATCAATCAACGAGACGAATCATTTTTTATTATGAGCCTGTTTTTGCATGATCCCTTTTTTGACGGTTTTGAGGATTATATGGCTAATAGCCGGGTATTTCCTCTCACTCGATTACATCCTATGCATGCCAAGGATGAGGAATTGGATAAGTCGAGTACAGGAAAAAGACTCCGCAGAGATGTGATTACTCCATTCTCAGGCTTTGGAAGAATGGACATGAGAGAGAGTGATACGGAATATGAACTCGATGTTGATGCTCCTGGAATGGAAAAGGACGACTTTAGGATCAACACTGAAAATAATCTACTTACGATTGAAGGAAAGAGAAAAGAGGACAAGGAGGGAGTAAAGAGCAAGTATCATTTTAGAGAACGGCATTTCGGAGAGTTCCGTCGCGAAATCTCTCTCCCATCGAATGTAAAGGCCGAGAGTATTCATGCAACATACACAAATGGAGTCCTTAAGGTTGGAATCCCCAAGAAAGAGCATCCTGTTGAAAAGAAATCGATCATTATTCACTAATCTATGTTTGTTGCCAATCCTTCTAGTTATGGATAAACGTGTTGACTGCTGGATACACAAATATACAAGTAGGGCAGAAAAAAACAAGTTATAGTTACTGTGTATTTTCATCCGGAAGTTCGAATACACCTCTATACTTTTTTTCTCATGGATATCATTCTCTATTCGTTAATTTTAACTGTATTCTGTAGTTGGGCTGTGTGGGAAAAGAACGTCTCCTCAATGTATAGGTTACAATCACCCTCATTCAGCTCATGGCTTCTTGAGCTAATAGAGGAAAAATCCTATGTATATAGAGTCATGTTGTATTTTTGTTGCTATATAAACCTAGATGTCTCACTGTATTGCTTTTACCTGTGCTCTTTCTTCTCTACTATGCTCGGTGGATTTGTAAACAGTATTATATCAAGAATACTTGTCAATGAGTTTATTTTTACTTTTTTCCTTGCATACCTTTGTTTAAAAAATCATGTACTTATCTCTGCTCATGATATCACACATGTATCTTTTACGGGTCCAGTACATGTAAAAAAATCGCGGTTATACACTAAAGGTCTGCAATACACTATATTATCCAGATCTATAAGAATAACAATGGCTGATCAGTCTTCTATGAAATGTGTTATTGTGGGGTACATATTACCTTATATAAAATATTTATAGGGATGGAGCAGTTGGAAAAACATGTTTGTTAATCACGTATTCTACTGATAAGTTCCCTACGGACTATGTTCCTACCGGTATAAAGTATTTGTTATTAGGATTATTATTAGTTTTTGACAACTATAAGGTGGAAGTATCTACAGGTGATGAAACCACCAGTTTGGAGCTGTGGGATACTGCTGGTAATACAGTATCCACGATAGTGATAGTGTAGGCCAGGAGGCGTATGATCAACTCCGACCTCTCTCTTATCCAGATACTGATATATTTTTGATTGCGTACTCGTGTGTTGAGTAGACTTTTTTCTCGAAGATAACATATAGTCGTGCTTCTTTTCTAAATGTGCGCAAAGTGTTTTTGCGTTTGTTTTTTCACTCGTAGTGGTACGAAGAGCTCAATTCTTATTGGGAGGACAAAACCCGTCCTGTGCCTGTATTCTTGGTGGGTACCAAGAAGGATTTGCTGCGAGACGAAGAGGTGATGAAGAGAGCGAGCCAAGACAAAAGCACTATTATCACTTTAGAAGAGGTCGGTCTCTGATTAGGACATTACTTCTAGGCGGAGGAAATGGCGAAGGAAATAAACGCAGCAGCTTGTATGCAATGCAGTTCCAAGACACAAGAAGGAATGAAAGCTGTTTTTGATAGAGCTGTGAATGTTGGATTGCTGCTCGTTTCTTATGTCTAGTTTGTTCTTGAGCAGCGAGCGAAGGATGCTCCTGCAAGAGGTTGCTGTACAGTTATGTGTCTTCTTTGTTAACAAACACAAGACGAGCGACGGTTAAGTTTCCTTTCAGAGTAGAGCGAGAGCACGAGATCCATGCTCTCAGATATGACGTCCATACTGTTCTGCACGGCTTCCAAGCGTGGGTCATGCAGATAGTCCTCGTGAAGCTCTTTGTTCACGTGGAGTGGGAGCGGGATTGGGACGCAGCGCAGAAACTGAGTCTGACATTCGCAAGCACACCTACCTCGCACTCGTACCACTTGGAAACGATCGTCTCCGTCTCCTCACTCATGCAGCCATAGCCAGAAAACACCGTCGGAATCAGCGCTTGCACACTCACCATCGTGGCGTGATATGCGACATAGGCAAGGTCGACGTCCATCGACTCCATCTGATTATCCCATGACCCGTCTTCGTTCTGTTCCTCTAGCAGAAAGTGGATTCCGCTCATGATCAACGAATCGTTCTCAGCAGTTCCGAAGATGCGTAGACACTCCACAAACTCTCCGACTAGATGGATATCTCGTTTCTGCAAGATCAAAGGGAAATACTGGCGAAGGAACAGATACTCATGTGGAAGTTGATGGATCTGCAATCGAAGCAATGCCCACTGGGAAAGAGTGAAAACAACGTGGGTGACCTGGAGAGCATGCAAATAAACAAAACAAACAAGGTAACACTGATCAACAAATTGCTTCCAGGGAAGCTCACTAGGAGATTTATATGGACGGAGTAAAGGGAGCCAGCGCAAATAGTCATTGTAGGAACATTCCAATTCAATTCCCGCCATTTGACAATAAAAGGAATAGATCAGACTATTCGACAGGGCTCGATAAGGAGTGATTACAACCACATCCGAACCACAAAATCGGCATTGCGTACTTCGGCGAGGACTCCGTTTGTGGCACTTCATACAGAGGTCTACAACAGTCGATGGAATGGACTCCTCTTTTGCATTCCAACCAAACAAATCAATTACAGATATTTGGTTTCTAAGATGGAATAACTCACGAAATCATACTTGGAGGCATACTTCGATGCACTGCTGTCTGCAACAACGTACTTTTGAAGTTCAACTCCAAAATGAACGTCTGAACTAATGCATTGCAGACTGTACAAAACAATAGCAGCGTCAAGTACCTCTTGTGCATTTGGGTTTTCTCTTGCTTTCCAGTACCCAGATTGAAGCACATTTATCCATCGGCTCTTTACGACTTCTAGATACTGCAATGCAAGTTGCCGAATTGGTTCGGGTGATACCTACTTTGTGAACACTCTCTTTCAACTCACTCTACTTATGTCATAGTAACATTGAATAATATCATTACCAAACGTATTAAACACTACATCATCCTTCGATACTTTATAGATAAACCCGAGACCTCTGCGAATTGCAGAAAGGCGTAGTTCAGATATTTCACCATCTCCAATTTTATCAAAAACCTGAGTTTGTTCAGAGGAGGAATTTTGCTCTTCTTCCACCTTCTTCAACAGACGATGCAAGCAGTCTTGATAGGTTTCCATCGCCTATTCTCTATCGACTCCCCTTGATAATAAAAAAAGTGCTTTCGAACAAATAAGAATAAAATGACTCACTCAGCAGAGATTCATACTCTTTCACCTTTACTTCAAACCCAAACTCCTTAAAATCTTCCTCAATCTCCTTTACCTTATCTTCTGGACATGTTATAATGAAGCACGACAGTTCCATAACAAAGAGCTTTTTCAGGACAGAACGAATGCACTCCTCCACTTCACTCTTCGTTACACTCTTCAACTCCATCAGCATCTTCTGAACATACTCTAAGTCTTCGTTATTCACAAATCTCCTCAACGCATTATCTCCAGGTTCATCCAGCGTCGAGCAAAGGCTAAAGCATGTTCCACCAACAGCTCCATCCATCTCCTCTTCACTAACACCCTCATTACAGTACTTCTCCATAACATCAACTGCTGCTTCATAACTCTCACTTACACTTGTGCAATCACCCAGATAAAAATAGTCCGTATTTTGGTCACTTCGAAGAAGTAACCCAAAATCATACGAAAGCCCTTTTCCACGAATTGCGCGCCACAACGGACTTTCAAACCCTGCCAAGAGTTCTCGCGCAACTCGGAGGACTGTCATTTCATGAATAGTACGATCTGTATCATCCTGCACCATGAAATACGCAGTTGTTGATGTTGCATCTTTCATCCCACAAATCTCGCCATAACCACGGGGAATAGCTCGACCATACTCCCGACTCGGGATAAAACGGAGAGTTGACGTCAACGGAGGAGAAGGGAAGGAATGAGACGCGAAAGTTCCGCGGGAAATCGGATGCTTTTGGAAGTCATTCGTTATACTCAATCTAGATAATAAATAAGATGAAGACAAACGCAAAATTCGACGACTGTACCAAGATATCCCATATCTCTTGGAGTTTTGAGACAATTTCGGTATTTCCGTCTTTTAGCTGTTGAATAATTTTCTCAAACAAGCGTTTCATACGAATCTACATAACATTCCTCCTCAAAACACACATGATCAAAACAATTATAACAAGATTCATCAGTTAAGATCATTCGTCGAGCAAGGACAGCACAGATATTCTCCCCATCGTGCACTTGATCATCGAGGAGTTTAATTGTGCGTTGAGCAGCAATGAGAACTCGTTGTGGCGTAAAACGAGAATAAAACATCAAGCCAAATAGAAGATTTAGGCCAGCATCGACATCACTTCCTTCCATCTCTAAAAAGAGTCTCATGGTTTCACATCCACGACCCACTTCGTATCCTGCTCGTGTATCCACACCCAGATGACATCCATTTCGAAGAGTTGCTCGGTACAAATAGTCGATTCTTTCCTCACTGGATCGAATCAAAGTCTCGTTCTTATATTCTGGACACTCCAACACACTTGTCAAAACCAATGGAAGAAGACGCTTCATTTCCAGAGAAAGAGGAGATGTTGAAAACAGAGCAGAGATTGAACAGAACTTTGTGGGATAGGTAGTCAACTGGATTGGGAAAGAAACACCACTAGTTGAAAAAAGGCAGAAAATCCTACCTGCAAATCACTTCATTCGCCTCCCATTTCAAAACAGATTCTATTGAAGGTTTCCCACCATCAACTAAACTGACGATTTTCCCGTGGTTAATAATGCAACTACCTTGACTTCGCAGATAGAGCGAAGCTATTGACGGTTTAGGAATCGCACGAATATGTTCCACGGGAATCGGACGGTCGTTTCGTTCGATCGCTTCTTCAGTTCGTTTCTCCAGCATTTCAAGTTTTTCTTTGCCCATTTCTTCGACACGCTTTTTGACAATCTCCCGTGTTTCCTTTGCAATTCTATCGGCTGCCTCCACAGAAGGCTTCGCAATCACTGTGTACAGTTTAGCAGAGGGTTCTGTAAAGAATCGTACCAATAGATCAGTCCAGAACCGCGGGGATGGCATATCCTTCAAAAGATTGACAAGGAACGACTCCAGCTGCAGCATGCTCACAAGAGAGTTAAGCTCTCGATCATCAGAGGTCCGAGGACCATAAACAAAGTGTAAAAGTAACTGTTGCATCAACGAATCAGATGCGTCGTTTTCCATTGACTGGCGAAACTGTCGAAGATTCCGACGAATTGTATCTCGAAGAAGCGTTTCATTCAACCCATTCTTGATCTCCCTTCAAGTCACTTATCTTCCATTTCTCTACATTGCAATCACATGATTAAAATCGGTTCGAATTCTGGAAACCGAAGTATCTTGGACATTGGTGAAATTGATCTCATAAGCCACTATTTCATTCTCATAAAGACTGTACGACACTTCTCCACACAGTTGATGCTGATCCACAAAATAGGAGTTAATTGGGGAATTCGTGGAATCGGTCAGATAACTAGAATGGAGGGAAAAAACAAACTCTACTCCAACAACACACATAGACTCATGACCGTATTATAGTCACTAATTGAGACAGTGCGAGCTGATATTGACACGTGATAATTGGAACACGCGATCTTCGAGCTCGGGAATTCCACAACCTTCCAGTAAAACTCCATCGAATCGATACCTCTTGGGATGTCTGTGGGAAATCTGTTAGAGAGAGATCCAGCCATGGACGATGATAGGGCTTCGTTGGGCGTTTTGCAAGTTTGGCCAGAATGGTAGTCTCGATTGAAGCGAGCGACTGTAGAATATCATCATCACGCTCTATTTTCCCCCCTATAATGATGCTGATGTTTTCTGGGCGATAAAAGTCACAGTGATAGCGCTGAATCTGGTCAACATGAAGTTGACGCAGATTGGCAATATCACCCCCTGTGTTAGAAGAGTGGATTAAAGTGAACAAACAATGCGTAAAATGGATATGTAGCCAGAGTCGCCATACAGAAGGTGCTGAACAGCTCGAGAGAGAATCGAAGAATATGTATTCTGTGTTGACTCCATTTCGCTGTAAACAACGCCTTCATCCTCCCCCTCAGCGTTTACTGAATGGACTTCGGTTAAGAAGGCATCCTCAGTGAGTGTAGGGAAAAAGATGCACTAGAACTTAAGGGTTTGCAACTCTACAACATCCATATAGATTGGCAAAATTGTGAGAAATCCTTCGATACCTGCTACCTCGATAGTAAAACTATATTCGCAAAAAGTGCCAAAAGATACCATGTATGGTCTATATCTGTCCATGCATTCGTCCCTTGAGCAAAACAACGGTTTGCAATTTGATCAAGCAAACCCTTATAGGGATAATCCTCACTTCCCGTAAACACCAAATGCTCCAGTATCAGGTGAAGGTATTCTATTCACTTAACAGTAGGATATATGTATGTGGAAGTCCGTCGTCCTTTCGAGAATAATCCGTATTTAACGCTTCCGTAGCCACGACCTACTTATCAGTTACAGGTAAAAGAAAGCGACAATATATCCATTTACAATAGTACTTTCATTATGAATTGTGTACAGTGTAAGTCCTGACTTGGGAAAACGATACAGACTGACATTGTTATCACATACTGACACCTTTCCAATACATTGAGCCATGGGTTTAATCGAAACTATGAATATGCAAAATAGTACCTATTTTTGTTGATTCTGCATACCGATTCTTTTCATCGTCTGGATTCTCTTCTGGCATATGGAGGAATAATGGATGAATCGGAAACAATTGATCTCGTATCTTCAGATAGTGATGTGTCAGATTCGGAAGTATATTTTGGTAATGGTTGTTTCATTAACAGGAAAATGTACAACAAACAAATTCAAAGCGTCCTAATCTTTCTTTTTTGACAAAGTATATTCAAGAGATCCAAAATGATCACTCCACTTACTTATTTGAGGAAACGAATTCCGTGCAGTCCGAAGCGAAGAAGCCTCGAGTTCAACCAACATCTCCTCTCAGTAAAGAGTTAATACGTAAAAAGAAAGTGGTTCCGAATTCCTTTTCTAACCAACTCAATCTATCCTCGATTCGGCAAGAAAGGACAACATTAATGGAGCGTGATCTCTCTGCTGTTCCTACAGCGTTTGAAATGTTAGGTGTGACAGAGGAGGAAGACGAATCGAATACTCGCGATCTGGCAAATCTCGTCAAAGCTTCTTCACGAGACGTGTCTCAGTTGGAATCAACCCTTCTGCTTAGTTCCAATAATTCCACTCTTGATGGTGATACAAGTGAAAACCAGAACTCATTCTTCCAGGAGCCTCTTGATACCACTTCAGGCGACCTTTCAATTCTCTCTAAACGTCCTACAGAACAGGTTTCCGTGATCGATTTACTATCTGAATCGGATTCTTCGGAAGAAACAAAGTCCTCAGAGTCATCTAATGAAGCAGACAAGAGACTGAAAGGAATGATTCACAACTATGTGGAGCATTGTTCGCAATACTCACAGGAAGATCCACCGAGTGTGAAAGCAGCAGATAATGATAAATTATTCGACAACTCACCCCGGATACAACCAGAACAAAACGAAACGAAGCTCTTTCCGATTCAAACGATTGAATCTCCAGAATCAGACAACAATGAACTCAATTTTCCCTCGCCAGTTCAGTCACCACCTTTGAGTCAATCCTCCTCACGCCACCGAACACTTCTTGTTGCGCTAGAGGAAGAATTGGCATATAGTGAAGCTGGACAAACCATCCTTAACTCAATTCGTCCACTCTATGTGATTGGTCCTTATATTCGGTCACCTGTTCATGGTGTGTGTTTAGTCATGCGCCAAGTTGATGATGTGAATCTATTGATCTGTTTGAATATAGGAGTATGTGTTGATTCGAGACTGTCTTACACTTGTCATCGATGGAAATGTGATGATCTCACTAATCAAAAAGAATGGGTTGCAAGGAGGACTGAAAACGATTCGATCCTATCGCGAGCAATTACTAAGTAGTAATAAACAGAAAATGTTCGTTATACTTACAAATATGCAAGGCATTATTGCAGAGCAACGAAAGAGAAAAAGAGTTCGATCTTGGTGCTTTGTTAATGATAAGGAATCCATCGTTCCATTTACTCACGATTTACTCACAGAGTTGTACATCCGACTGCGTTTGTAGTATCATTTCTAACGACTCATTTCAGAGATTGTAATGTGTCTTGCTTCCCTTGCGAGAGTCAAGCAGCTGTATCTGAGTGGATTCTGAAGATCCTGCAGTGTATACGAGATGCACCGTATCGGTAATTCCATCGTAGTCCATTCATCATTAGAACTCCCTTGTCTGAGTTGGGAGTAATAGCAAGAGGTCGTGGACTTGGAGGAAATCAACTCAAAGAGTCTGCTACACCCAGCGAATCCGTTTTATTTCGAATGCTCCAATGTGTCCCTGGTGTATCTGCAGCGAAAGCCGCATCTGTTTTGGAGTACTATCATAGTGTTCAAGAACTGTTGGATGCTTTTGATCAGCAGAAAGATGAAAGGGAAAAAGAAACTTTATTGAGTGTAGTTTGTGAGTTGAGAAGGTTAAAATGCAGGACAAATTAGGGGGGAATAGTCGGCAGTGGGTCTTATCACGTCGAATCTATCAGTGTTTTACTAGTTATACTGAGTCATTAGTTGTAAAATGAATTGTTTGTAACAAACACAATATACACCATTCAATCGATTCATAATACGAGTCAGTTCTTCCTTCGCTCGATTCACATCCTACAATTAACTCTTACTCTATCTACATACACTCTCTACTATGATACTTCTCTGGTTTGACTTTGACTGTGATAGCGACTTCTTTAGCATATACCGCAGCATCTATGGTATCAATCTTAGGTCATTCCTACTAGTTTCATTGCTCCTGCTCGGTCATTCTTTGCTCTCTTGTCCTACAGTTAAATCTTCTCAAATCTCCCACTCGTATCAGCTCTTCCAGTCCTTGCTCATCTTCCACATCTTCCACAACTTGTTCCCTTTTCTCCTCTTCTTCAACTACTGGTGTTGGAACAGGAATAACTCCCTTCTCTTCGCACTGCCTGCACACAAAGTCAATACTGTCATCATTCAGGTCAATCTTCTGTCCACCATGTGTTTCACTCCACACCTTTTCTGCACAGTCAATATGAAACCAATCGCAGCACTTCACACACTGTACCATTGGTAATCTTTCAATATCATCACAGTAGCACCATCGTTCCCTGCAGTTATGCGAGTATACATTTGTCGTGTTAAAGTCAGGCTTATCAGGAAAAAGTAAGCACTGATGAAGTGGTGTATTCTCTGGATTCAACTGGTCTAACTGAAGGAATAGCTTGTTTCCACAATCACACATCACATGATCCTTCACTCCCAGTGCTACCACATCGTGACCACGATTCTGATGACAGAAATGAGCACACTCCTCGCATAGATATCCAACAGTGAAAAAGTTTTGCAGCTGCTGCTGTGACAAATCAGGATGTTGTGATGCGAGATATCGATCCAGCTGATCTCGACATGTTCGACACACAAACACTTGCTGACGACAAGAACCAAATTGATCGAACGAACAGCGCGAATAGTCCGACTGCCTCCCTTGTAGCATCCACGTCTCGACCTCCTCTTCGTTCTCCTCCTGCATTGTCACTATATCCGCCTTTTCTTCATCTCCCTGTAAAATCAACTCACGAGGAGTGATGATTGACTTCACAAACTGCAGTAATCGACTCTCAGTATCTGTCGTAACAAGCAGCTGAGAGTCAGGTAGAGGCACCATCGAAATGATAGGCGAATCTCCGATCGAGAGTGACTGGATGATTGAATTGTCCTTGTCAACGTAATGAAGAACTCCCGCATCATCACCGACGACAAGCAGATCATTTACGAAGCTGTTCTGCCGAGGATATTTTTCATTTCTACAAGTGATGCAAGCACGAAAAACCAACTTCGACAGGGGGATCATCTCTAAACAAGACATCGAGCGAGACAAATCTGTTTGCAGCACTCCATATTCGCCGCAATTCACTGCAATCCAGCAGTTGTCCGCATTCCAGCTTACACTAACTGCATCTGCTGCGTGAACGAATGGAATTGAATAGAGAGAAGTACTCATCTGACGTGAGTCATAGAGACAGATGTGCGTGTCTGATGTGGCTGCTAGCAGTCTACGTAAGTAACGTTCAAAATGACTACTGCTTATTTGGAGAAAGTGAAAATGCATTTGCAGAGGAACAGAGAGGAAGAGGACGATCATCACGAGGATCAAAAGAGAACACAGTACGGTTTACGCAACCTAACCAAGACGAAGGCAAAAGTCCACGCTGGAGTTGACCGACAACAGAATTACACTCATAACTCTGAATATCATTATGTGTTTGCATATCGAGTAGATAAACAGAACGAGAACCAGTAGCGACTGCTACTGTGTCTGAATATTCGTTAAAACAGCAGCACTTTACACCACTATCATAAGTAGGAACATGAATGTCTAAAGGAATGAGCTGTTTCCATTCACTGATCTCCTCAAATGTCAGAGAAGTGAAGTCAGGGTTTGCCGCTACAAATAGATTCTTACTACTTGATACATCTCCATACCCCACAGCATATATACTGAAGCTGAGATAATAATACGAAATAGAATACCTTTTGCTCAAACAAACTGTTGCTATACAAGAGTTGTATTCAAGAGAAAAACGTCCACGTTTTTGATACTGAATCTTGCATACAACAGAATTCATATAGGATTATACAAAACAAAAAAGTATAATGAGTAGCGACTTGCGAGAAGAATATGATTATGTTATACTGGGAACCAATTTTGAGAATTCTGTATTAGCTGGGTAGGAAGAGCCATGCATTGTAACTATCCTTTAGTGCGTTATCAAGAATTGGAAAACGAGTAATTCTAATCGACCAAGTAATTCATTATTTGAAATCTCGTCATCTCTTAGAATTCGTACTATGGTTCGAATAATGCAACACTTTGCTTTTCAGAATTAAGAGCACTTGGAGATAAAAGTCTTCGAAAGGAGAAACCTTTCAACACGACTCATTTTCGTAAGTTCTTTCAAAATGACATTATCGAAAGAAGTGGATGAAGTGTTGAATAACCTCAATCAACCAATAACAAAACGCACTGTTATTTGGGACAAAGACTCCTTCGATCTGAAAGAATGTGAGCTAGTGATCCCAGAGACATTAACTGCATCAGATATTCATGTTCACTCTACAAAAGACCTCTGGGATACTGACCCGGTATGTTACTGGAAAGAAACTGTACTTTTCTTTTGTACATACTACATTAGCTTGATATGGAAAAAACATATCCTCATCTTCAGCAGCAGAATCGACGATACAACCTCGATCTAACAAGTGCCCTTCTTCTCTCTCGTGGTGTTGTGGTGAATGTGTTGGCAGAGTCAGGTTTGGGACAGTATCTACAGTTTTACCCTCTCGTTTTATTCTGGTTAATTCCTCATTTAGAATAGCATTTCTGCTCTTTTAGACAATAACATCCCTCAGATCATCCCACTTCCCTGTTCTCGTCAGGAAGTCTTCAGTAACAAGACTATTTCGCTAAAGGATAAACGCTTATTATCAAAGTTCATTCAGTTTATCAGCGATAGCTGTATGGATGTTGATGAAACAAAACATGTTAATGATATGGAACTGAAGCAAGGACGAAGTCTTAGTAGACCCCAAAACAAGGCTATTTTGCAAATCAATTTAGACGAATATTCTACTATTCCTTTTGTTGATTTCTTAGAAAAGGAATTTCATATTACAGGATTATTACGAGATATGATTTTGTATGTGATTTGATATGACTTCATTTTTAGATATTCTATTTGTTTAGTTGGGTCTGAAACAACAGTTCTCAGTTCAAATCATGGTTTTGCATATCTTATCTGTTTTAATTAGAGTATCATCAACTACTCACTTCTGAAGGAATATCACGTGTACAAGAGTTTATTCAGTCACTGAACATTTATGGAAACACTCCATTTTTATATCCGATTTATGGAGGTGGTGATATTCTCCAATCCTTTTGTCGTATTCACAATGTATATACAGGAATTTCGATGCTCCAGACAGACATTCTCTCCGTTATAACAAACTCAACTGACGAGAAGGTTATTGGAGTTGAAATAGCTAATGAAAATATCCACACAGTCATTCGTTGCAAACATGTGATTGCTTCAGATGAATATCCGTTCAGCATTCAATCAAAACCTGATCGCATCGAAGGGAATATCGCTCACGGAATCTATATTATAAAGGGAAACAATAAAGATGTAACGCCGGAAAACGAAGGTATTTTTGGAGAATCCAAAAAAGGGGATAAGGATTTAAGGGAATTGATTGTGGTTCCTGCAACCTCAAGCCATCGTGCTATTTATATGTTGATTGTACTTATCTGTTGTTGTTATAACTGTAGTTAAATAGTGAGTTCAAGTTAACAGTACCTGAAGAGAATGCAGTTTTTGCTTTTATGGAAATCGAGTCACGTGATCATATTGAAACGCAGTATCAAGCGATGGATGATGCAGTCTCTCTCTACTGCAAACAGTTACATAGTATGCATGAGGGGTGATTCGTCAATAGGCACGATTCCTATCGAGATCTTGTATGGGTGTCACTTTGTTGATGTGAGAGTGTGAGAGGGAAATGAGGAATAGGTATCGTTCAAGTGTGACAAAGTGCCGGAGAATTACATCTTCTTTCCAACTCGATTAGAAGGATGTTATTTATACATGGACCACCGCATGGAACGCGTGCGTTCGTTCTTCGACCAGCTATGTCCAGAAAGTCCGTTTTTGCCTCAGGTATAGAATCAAAGTTGTTATTAGTGTAGACACAGAGCAGTATCGAAGCAGAGAAGGAAGACACAATGGCTCAAGAATTGTCTCTCTTTGATAAACTAATTGATGAAATTGATGGAAAGGAATATGTTGTTTGTTTCAGAATACTTTCATGTCCAAGTCTTCATTGGAAACATGTGTTATCTGCAATAATGAGAATGCCTCTATACTTTGCTGTGACTTATATTTCTGTTTATTGGACTTTCTTACATCATTACATTCTGGCCATTTTGAAAAGGCTCGGATTGTAAATAATCAGCAGTTTAATAAAGATGCAGTTATTTGTGATCAAGTAATATTAGAATTAGTTCGCAATATATAGATACATTTAGAAATTGAAGGAAGTTTACAGGATGACATCAGTTCCATTAATAAGCAACTTAATATAGAAAATGTTGCAGCGAGTCGTTATGTGTCCGAACTTTCAAAAGGATGGGATACAGTTACAAGAGAAAATGAATCTCTTCCAAACGTAATGGATATGAAGTCTCTTCCACCTCCTCCGCCGATTGACAAAAATGAGGGTGATACGTTCCCTATGATTGTGAAAATAACGCATATTCTTGATTTTAGATGGTTAAACTGTTTACTCGAACTCTCCGCTATCGCTTTCGATATCTTCCTGATACAGTTAAAAATCGCGTATTAGCATTCTACCGTGACAATGATCCACTCACTGACTTTTATCAGGACATTACACTGTTCGAGCGCGAACTCGGTCCTATTATTATGCAGATGGTAAATGTAATCACAGATCGAAATAATAAAGGGGAATTGTGGCTCTCTCTTCCTAATACAGAGGCTCGTAAGTTAGAATCCACATGGAGCAAAGAAGATCGATTGAAGCGTTGGGTTCGAAACTTTGATGCTAATCTGCAGCAATGTGATGACACGACAATCATAGAATTAATTTTAGAACATGTACTATTGCTAGACTGAATGTAAACAGTAGAAAATAGTCGATGTTACCCAGATTGACTTTCGAAAGTACTTTACGCATATGCGTGAAATGAAAATGTTGTTCTTTCTCTATTCAATTACCATTAGTGGGAGCAATATATTAGAAGACCAGAGACAACTGGTTGATAAAACATGCTCGAAATGCGGAAACAGCCAGATGCTACGGCTCTCGATTAAAGAGTATATTCCGGTGTGTACCCACGATGAAATCTGGGTTAACAAGGATTCCACAGATTATTTAGTGGAATACACTTGTCCTAAATGTGGATATAGTTTTCGGTCTGAATATTGGACGGAATGAATTGTACAATATTGTTCTGTTTGTTCCAGAAAATGATAAATGTAATTCCTGTTTTCGGAACAAATTTTTGTCATGAAAAAACAGTAGGATCAGTATCACGTTTTCTTGATCAAATCTTTTAGGTTTGGTTTGCTTTATTTTTAATATCTGCAATGCCAAGTTCTGAGTATGGATCAGTGTTTCTTTCGATAATTCTGTAGTAGTGAAATGTATGCCCTCTGCTATGCATGTGGGTGTTATATTCCGATGAATGAAGTCGGATCTCATGATAAATACTGCACGGCAACTGAGGAAGAAAAATCATCAGTTGTTTTTTACAATTTCCTGCTATTGTAGATTACTACTGCGCGATATGAGTTTGTTCCAGCATCTCAAGTTTCAAAAGGAAGTATTCAACACTCGAGAGCAAAGTTTGGTGCTGGATTGCTTAACAATCTTCTAAACAAGAAGAAAGCGGGAAAAGATTCGGATAGTGATGACTCGGATGACTCAGATGATTCTGAAAAGGAGAGTCACAAGAAGAAAGAAAAGAAAAAGAAGGTAGAAAGCTCGTCATCGGAAGATGAAGAGGAGAAGAGAAAGGAGGAAGAGAGGAAAAAACGAAAGGAAGAAAAGAGGAAACGAAAGGAAGCTGAAAGAGCCGCTGCTGAAGAAGAAGAACGAAAAAGATTAGAAGAAGAGGAGGAAGAGAGAAAGAGGAGAAAAGAAGAAAAGAGGAAACGAAAAGAGGCTGAAAGAGCTGCTGCTGAAGAGGAAGAAAGGAAGAGATTAGAAGAAGAAGAAGAAAAGAGGAAGAGAAAAGAAGAAAAGAAGAAACGAAAGGAAGCCGAAAGAGCTGCCAGAGCAGCAGAAATGGACGAAGAACCCAAAAGTCCGAAAGAAGAAGACGAGGAGGAAAAACAGAGGAGAAAAGAAGAGAAAAGGAGAAGAAAGGAAGCTGAGAAAGCTGCTGCTGAAGCCGCTGTTGACGTGGTAATCGAAAAGAAGGAAGATATTTCTGAAGTGGGAGAAATGCCTGCAGAAGAATCAGAAGCGAAAAGTCCGAAAGAAGAAGACGAGGAAGAGAGAAAGAGGAGAAAAGAAGAGAAAAGAAAACGAAAGGAAGCTGAGAAAGCTGCTGCTGAAGAAGAACGAAAAAGATTAGAAGAAGAGGAGGAAGAAAAACGAAAGAGGAAGGAAGAAAAGAGAAAACGAAAGGAAGCTGAAAGAGCCGCTGCTGAAGAGGAAGAAAGAAAGAGATTAGAAGAAGAGGAAGAGAAGAGGAAGAGAAAAGAAGAGAAAAGAAAACGAAAAGAAGCCGAAAGAGCTGCTGCTGAAGAGGAAGAACGAAAAAGATTAGAAGAAGAAGAAGAAAAGAGGAAGAGAAAAGAAGAAAAGAAGAAGCGAAAGGAAGAAGAAAAACGGAAAAAGGAAGAAGCCGAGAAAGCTGCTGCTGAAGAAGAGCAAAGACAGAAGGCTGAAAAGAAACAAATCGAAGCAGTTGAGTCTGAAGAACAGGAAGAGAAGAGCGAAACTCCAGATGAAGAGGTCTCATATATTTGTATGGTGTGTGGTAAAGCAATGACAGAAACTGATTCTGTAATGCACATAATGACATGTCCTCTTCCTCCTGAATTCCGTGGTGAACGTTTCATCAAGATTGGGGGAACGCAGATGGATACAACAACCAAATCGAAAGAAAAAATAGAGGAAGAGAGGGAGAGAGAAGAGGCACGAGCAGAGAGGAAGTTGGTCAGACCAAAGTTCGATCTGAATACTATTGGGAAGAGTTTGAGCAATTTAACAA
>JZRO01000057.1:0-30921 GCA_000963465.1 Blastocystis sp. subtype 9
ATAGGATACGTCAAGAGATAAAAATCTTTGCACCTCCAAATGGTTTTCAGGACTGTGGCCAGAATCGACGTATTCCCGTTTTCGCCGAGAGGGATCAAAAGTATACAACAAACAAGTTCACAGCAATCACATACCGATAAACCAAATAATCAGTGATCAAAAATAGGGAGCATGTGCCCACTTGTGGTAAAGAGGATCTGATCAAGACGTAGCGTCTGCTTCGGACTCAGCAAGAGATAGAAGTATTTTAAAGTTTTAGACACAAAGAACGTTTGCGCTTCGTCTCCCAGTGAGGAAAACGCACTATTCACATCACGATACTGAGCGAAACCTGCATCAGTTTTACACCTACTAACCATAGCTTGGAAAATTTCCCATCCCCACTCCCTAAAGTTCACCTCTGCCTCATCTCCTACACATAGATCGGATCCTTCGTGATCTCATGCAACACAAAGAACGACTCGATCGCCTCTGGTCGCAACTTATATTCGATTCCAATCGGCCCCATGGCGAAATCCTTATCTTCGCTGAAGTATACCTTATCGGCAGCCAATCCACTCGTTGTGCTCTTGAACATCTGGTAACAGGTATAGGCGATGGCTCGAGCCTTTCGCTCATTGCTTGCGGCATGTCTGGAGTTAGGGTTGATGAAGGATGTTAGTGCATAGAGAGCTATCTGTTAATACTTCCGACAGACCTTACAAGAAATCGCACAGGAGTATTGCTCCATCATAGGGTTTAGTTTGTTGTTAGAGAGCGAAGCAACGAAAGCGTAACCTCCATGATAACTGGTCTGCAGTAGATGGGAATCTATGCCTCGTAACGCTTCGTTGAATCGCCTCTGGAGCGTGAAGTTCTGATATCGGCTTTGGATGAACCCTTTCAACAAATATTCGTAGAAAGGGCCTGTAGCCTCAGTGAAACTAAACTCCTTCTTCAGCACGATCCCAGAGGATCGAGAAAAGTGGTGTTAAGTATGCATGACTCAACTCGTTGGATATACTATCAGGGAAAAGTCCATCCATGATCGGCAGTTCAAACAACTTGTCGTACACTGACCACACAGCTCGACGGTAACGTTCGTTCTTCGTCAGGCGAGAGAGATGTCTATTGTTTATACTTCCCCAGGCCATACGTCATCTCCAGAGTCAATGCACCCACCTCCGCCAAGTACACCTTGCTACCAATCTGCTCTAGACTACCGGTTTTGGGGTTGATCATGGGCTATCGATCATCTGCATTGGTTAAACCTACAGCAGGGAAGGAATCCTTGTCTCTGAACACACGCAGGAGTAGATTCCCTACCTCCACTGCTTTATTCAGCAACACTCGCTTCTTGCTCAACTCGTATGCAGAGAGTAATCCGCCCAGGAGACGAGCATTGTAATCAAAAACAGATACATCGCTATCACTTGTCAGAGTGAGATTACGCTCCACCCATCGTACACCCTCATCGAACTCATCTCGCATATCCATGAGCCACAGAGTATCCAGCGCCTCCACCAACGTCATTCCAACATGACCATTATTATCAAGTCCTGCTTTGCTCACTGGAAGTAGCTCATCAGAACCCCATGCATAGCGACGATATCTACCTCACAATCCATGTTTATTTATACCCTTCCCAGAAGTGCTTCATCGCCTCCTTCACCTCTTTTTGTCTCGATTCACACAGCGAGCCCCAACTGGACTTCAGTTCTTCAGGAAGGCGGAAGTGATATGATCCTCCCTTCAGGAATGTTTTATCCTTGTTCTTCAACGATCGCAGGAAGAGATTCATGTCGTCCTGACGTTGGACGCGGCGCTTTTGATCCGTGTCTATGTTACAACAGAAACGAATCACTACTGTCCACAAAAATGATCGTATTGCCATCAATGTCTTGTACTGCTTCAGGCAAACGATCCAACTCGTCACGCACACGCGCAGGCTTCTTTTGAGTACGAGTACGACGAGGACGACGTGTCATTGTAACAGAAGTATCCACATCATCATCATCGTCATCCATATCGCTCTCTTCAACCAGAATGTCCTGGTTCGCAGAAGGTGCAGCTGATGTCGATTCATCGTTTGAATGAACAGAGATAGTGCCTCGCTCCCGACGCAGTTGACTTCGAGTTGCAAACTAGTGATCACATGTCAGTAAAGCAAACATCATCGTCTGACTCCTGCTCCATTGCGTCTAGGTCCTGTTCTCCGATAGATCGAACGGCCAAATGACGCTCTTCTGAGGGCGTAAGAGCGACGATATTGTTATGTCGCAGCTGGACAGCAACCAGAAGAGACTCCAACACATTATGTGAAATCGTCTTCCCAGCGCCCAAACGAAATATATCGGCACTACTAAGCTCCGTAGCGAAGATCTACGATGAGAGGAGTAGTACATTACTCACTGCGACAGATGCGATATCTCCATAGAAGGGGAAAACCCCATATCGATCCGCACCCACCTGCAACTGATTCACGGGCTACATGGCAGAAGAGGAGCGAAAGTACCTGAGTGCGACGAGAGGTGATGACACTGTCAACAAGTTCCCCATTGATGTAGAGAGCCAGCTCCATCTTATAGCGAGAGCCTGTGATGTTTCCGCCTTAGGATGATGGGGTGGGAGAAGAGATACTGAGGTTTTTGAAAACAACAGCAAAGTGGGTCCAGCGGTTCAAACTAGGTTAGACGAGAGGAAAGGAACTACCTCTGAGTGATCTCGATATTGTAGTCCTCGCAAGTGTTCTTTCGGCCTCGGTAAACCACGTGGAAAAGACTAGGTCGGAGGAGAACAATGCACAAACATTTCGGAATTATCAAGAATTTCGAAAAAGATAGAATACCCATTCACCTCGCCCTCAACCTGCTTAGAACAGACGTTATCGTGCGTGGAAAGTACAGTCCGCTTCCCTTGCTTGATGATATCCTTGAGGCGTACCCAAAAAGCAATCTAGGAAAAAGGGGATCATGGAAGATACTGTCTGAGACAATGGATCAGGAATCGAATCTACTTTCACATAAGTCTCTCCGTCAAACGAGACTCCACTCCTATCGATTAAACACAACACTAGCAAGTACGAAGGAAACGACGATAATAAGCTCCTTAGTTCTTTGGTATTCTTTGAAGATACTTCTACATCCGAATATCTGCCTATTACTCAGAAAAAGCTTATGTTACTGAGAGGATGGAGCATCGCTACTCACATTAGAAGATAGTATAATAAAGAAGAGTGTACACACGCCAATTACAATAAGAACAAAGAAAACCGCCAAGAACAAGAAAATGGCCTTTTCAATAGGATTATGTCGCTTCCTTCTTCCTACCCATAAAACTACTTAAACTAACGGAGTCCTACTTTGCACCTCCTTAGGAGCCATTATAAACCAATATGTTGGTAAGAGTTCTATCTCAAAATTGGATCGATTTTTGGAATTTCAAACAAACAAAAACTAGCATAAATACATAAGTAGAAAACAGCTAGTGAGAATTTCTCATCAAGTGCTCGATACGATTTACAATTTCACAGCAATCAGACACACTAGTCGTTTTAAACCGTAATTCAAGTCCATTTTCTACTTTTTACTCTCACCCATTCGTCTTACGGTCACTCCCATTCTCTCCTTCTTCTTCCTCATCCTCGTCTCGATACTTCAAGATAAACCCATCTGGAGGATTGTTCTCTGGGATAATCGCAAAGATGTCCGATATGTAGATCCCCACTCGGTATTCCGACAAACACCAGCACCAGCTTCCACAGGAGTTTATGGGATCCACGAATATCTCGTCCCGATCGATCGCAAACTGGCGTTTTCGGTACTTGTTATTCGAAGTGACAAGCCACACATCCCACTGCTTGTACTTGCCTGCCTCGAAGTTGGTGAACATGTAGCTGGTAAGATCCACGTCGTTATCATAGGTGCTGTCAGGGTTGTAGGTGTAGGTTGGACACGGAATGACCTTGGGTCCGTCATAGAAGTGCTCTATTCATCATCCCATCTTCACTCCCCAACTAACGCGAATGCGGAACTGAGTCAAGTCAATGTCGCACAGCCGCTGATTCTCGTTTACCACATCGCTCATCATCTTCAGTCGTTCCTTGTCTTCGGGAGAAACCGTTAATTCATACACCTATCATTCACACACCTCTCCTCTTCTACTCGTCCGGGATACAACTCATGCTTTGCTTGATTCAGCAGTTGTCGACACGTCGTTGTCCCCGGCATCACAAATGTGAATACTTGGTCTTCAAACAACACGTGGAATTCAATATTATCCTCTATAGACGTCGGAGTCACCACTATCACTGACCTCCCGCCCTTCTCTTACCTCGTGGCTGGTAGTCAGGCACCGATACCAAGCAGAACGCCTGTGGCTCATCACCGAAGAAATTGGACAAGATCCCTCCTCGTTCCAGAGCTATGTATCACAGCTAATCACGTGTCATACCAGGAAAATCCATGTCATACTCTCCGTCTTCCATTTCCATGCGAAGTTCGTACGCCATGCTATCGGTGATGAGAGTCATCGCACCATATCCTGGAAGCAGATCAACACGGATAGAACTGAAGAGGCTTTCATCTTCGTTCTCGCCTTCCTGCGATGAATTCGAGTCAAGGAACTCAGAAAACCCGTCGATATCCGAACGGACGGGCGGATCGCCATCCAGTGGTGGAGAAATAGAAAGAGGTTTGTTTTCAGCCACTTCCGTCTTCTTTGTTTGGAGCAACTCTTCTTTCTTTTCCTGGTATTTCTTTTGGAACAGAGCTGATAACGCATTCGATTTGCGAATCGTCTTCTCGATCGTGTCCTGCACCGTCGCGTCTCGCTTCATGATCACGTACACGGGATGTTTATTTGGGAGAAACACTTTCACACGAACTGTCACGTTGTTAGGGACATAGGTATCGTCAAGGATAAGACTGTCTTCCTCCTCCAGACATTTCGTTAGTGGGCCTCTAGGATTTACGTCTGTAGAAATGGTGCACTCAAATTCTTCGTTGTTTATGTCTATAGGCGACTCGCTCTTTGCTTCAGTCAGAGAAGACGGCTGAGCAGCGTCTTCGCCAGAAACATCGGAAGCTACGACTTGAGAATCCTACAAATAAATGTTTATTCAAAAGTTTACAAGGATGCCTTTATCAGCTGCTGTCGAATGTGTTTTATCTGTAGAGTGGCTTGCATTGTTGCGTTTAGTGTCATCTAAATCAGCGATAGGTTTAACAACAGTGGTTGTATCCTCCGTACCGGTTTGTTCATTCAAATCGAACTTTGATTTCTCATATAGAATATCACCACTACAGATAATCGAAATAATGCAATTTGAACTCAGAACTCGGAATACTGTATCCATCCGAATAATTAAACCTTGGTTTGATTGTACTTCCAATACGAAGAGTCTTTATCACCTTGAATTTGTTGTAGAGATCATCAAGATCACAGAGCTGCATCACCTCTCAATATTGGATATGCAAGGTCTACACATGTTATTCTAATTGGCTGAGTCAAACCCGACTAAAACTCGAATCTATTTACCTGATAATTTACAAATATAATCTTTTGCTATTAAAGATTCATTTTTCAAATTTTTGTTTTGCTATTTTTGAACAAACAATGAACAGACTAGTTAGACGGTGCTACGGTTGTCTCAATAGACGTGGACTGGCTTAGAGACGATACCACTGATTGAATGCTCAGTGTTTTGTTAAATTCTTCCAACTTCTTATCAATCTCTGAGTCATAGCAGAAGAGCAATTTGTTTTCCAAGCGAACGAGTTCAACTACATAGGATTGGTGACATACAGGATACCCTCCATATCGAGAAGGTTTTCCACAGTTTCGTTGCAGTAGTCAGTCCATGTCTTCGAAAATTGACGTCTATAAGTAAGGTAAGTGTGTAAGCTATTCATCTCGGACACAGTGTCATCAAAATGCTCGTTCTGCTGTTGCTGCTCTGGAGTTACCTCTGTACTGTTCTACATCTTACAGATTATTTGCATTTACTGTAACTGTCTCCATCACATCTCGGTTGCTTTCGTGCTGCAACTCCAATTTCTTTTCTACTTCACTCTGTATTGTCGAAATGATGTCTTGGCTGGTTTCTTGCTCCTCTTTCTGACTCGGTTTGACAACAGGTGGCGGAGGAGGCATGGATTCGTCAAGATTAACGGGTTTCTCCAGTTTGATTCTTTTTTCTGGAGCAGAGACCTTGATTGCAGTAATATTCGAAATTGTTTTTGGTTCTTCTTTTGTATCTTGTAATTTCAGGAAATTCGATGTTGCTATCGATACCGATGGTTCTATTATTTTGAACAGGATGATTAGGACATACTCGTATTTGTAGAATTCTTCTTGTCTAGCGAGAAGTTGAATTTGAAACCCTTTACGGTTTCTTCCTTTCTAACACTAATTTGTGCATAGATCGAGTACTTTCGAAAAAACGACATGACCAAAAAGTAAAATTACGAACTAGTACCTTGGAGGGAAATCTTGTCACCTTCTTTTTCTGAGGATGGAGTTGAGTTTGCTCTTTTCTTGCTTTTTCTGTGTTTCCCTCCATCTTCTTTGCGAAGATTGCCATCAGTCTCCAAACCTTGTTCTCGGAGCTTCTCGAGTATTTGAACACATTCTCCTCCAACGCCATAAGCATCTCCAAGAGTCTCCCAGTCATGGGAATTATGTACCTGCTCCGATCTTTCTTCAAACTGATGTTTTCCCTCAGTTATGATTCTGTATACCGTGTATTTCACGTTAGCAAAGCAGTTGTTGAACTGAGCCGATAAACGTATGAACTCACGATTTGTGTCGTCATAAGTAGTGGTGGTGCCGTTGAACACTCCCATGTCCAGAATAGCTCCTCTGCCGATCATAAGTCCGACTTTGGGGTACTTCTGGCGAAGAGAGCAGACATCGTCAAACGAGAAGATGTCTCCGTTGTAGCAGATGGGGACAGTAGGGGCATACTCGCTCATTGCTTCCAGAACCGGAGAGAAGCACTCTTTGTGGCAAGGGATCCGAGGACGGTCATCTGTGTAGCGGAGATGGAGAGTGATCGCAGAGGCTCCAGAGTCGACGAGTCGCTTCATGAAGTCGATGGTGTTCTCCACCGGACCGTCCAGCAGACGAATCTTGCAGGAAACGGGGAGGGTGGTGTTCTTGACCAACTCCCTCACGATCTACGTGTAACAAACAGCAGCAACACACACACTACACGCAATATCAGGCGTCTTCAGCAGAGCGGAACCCATGTTTCCCTGCACAGAAAACTGCTTCGGACATCCCATGTTGATGTCGATAGCCGACACATCCTTCTCGCTACCCGTCAAAGACACACCACACACATACACCACTTTTGTCGCCGCAATCGCCAGCTCGGGAGTAGGAACCCCCAACTGCAGAACCAAATGATCCTTTTCCTCCCTGGTTGTCTGGAACACCAGGTCGTTCTTGTTGTCATAGAAATCGATCGTTCCCAAAACAGCTGACTATGAGCGGAAAATAGAGCAAGTACTGTTTTCCTTACGAACACATTTTGCAAGTTTCATCGCCACAATTTCCTCAGAAAAGACAGTCTGGCACCCTCGTTTGCGGCACAGCATCCTGAACGGGAAGCTGTTCTATAGAGTAAAGAGTACCACAATCAACAACCATTCTCACCATAGGAGCAAGCATCGTTGTATTTACGTACAAACGCTTGACCGCTCCACTCATTTCTTTGTTCAGGTTTCCTTTTGACTCTATGGTTGGAACAATATTGAGTAAAACAAACAATGGAGGTCACATTCCCGAGAACATCTTCAGCATATCAGAAAACAAGTTGCCCTGTGGACGGATATCGAAGTAGATTGTTCCGATCTCTCGCAGCAACTACCATCACACTCTCCCCCCAGTTCTACCCGGTCGAGCGAAGGATCCCGGTCAAGTTCCGGGGCGTACTTCTCCAGCAGGAGATTGAAGACAGGAGCAGCCTTTCTCTGAGACTCAGTCCATCCCGACATCATCACAGTCACGGTCTGGAGGAGGAAGTCGCAGAAGTGGATCAGCGGGAGCTGCAGGAACTCCTGGTCGTTGGCCTCCTTGCTGCGCACGCAGGAGAAGAGCGCGTTGGCGTCGCGGAGATTCTTCTTCACCAGCAACCTTCAGTCAACCAACCACAGCACGTGTACCAGAGAACGGCGCGCACGACGAAGAGGTCCAGCTCGCTCTTGTATCCGTGACTCGCCCAGTCCAGCAGCATCGAGGAGTATCTAAAGTAGAGGCACGTGACGAAACGCACTCCTCCATGTCCTCACTCACCAGGTAGAAGTCGTTGGCGATGGGGTATCGGCCTTCGGGGAAGTCAGAGTCACGTCAATACCTTCGTCCCAGTAGTACTTTGCGGCAAAGCGGTTCAGTCGCGGATATCCTGTAAGAGCATTTCCTGTGGAATGACACCACCTGCATGGAAAAAGGAGACAAAAGCTACTGAGAAAAGGCAGAGATCAGCTTCTCCTTCTCCTCGCAAGGAGGGAATTGCGACAAAATAGAAATGAATTTATCTAGTTTTCAGGAGGAAAGAGAGTGCCACCTCCAATTTCTGTCGTAAATGTAGCATTACGTGTTTTGAGAGAGTTGAAATACACAACAGCCAGATCATATGCAGAGATAGTCTGCACGTAAGAAACAGATAGAGCCCTGTTACTTGATTATATTTGTTCATATTCTCAATCCCGTGAAAGACGAGCTCATCAGATTCTTTAAACTTTCCTGCAGATTCGTATCTAATAATCATAATCAACGAAAAGGGAAAAACCTTGACTGCAGACTTTTGTATAACTGTAGTGCTTCATAGTAGTTTCCTTCCTCCAGATTAGTTTCCAGAGTCTTTGGAATTGTTCCCACCTTTCTACGCATTTTTACAAACCACTTTTGGTTTTGTGTGACAACAAACAACGTACAGAAAAGTAAAATCAGCATAAACACCTCGGTGATCACTAGCCCACAACGCACTGTTATGAGACTGCATCCCGGCTTTCAAATCATTCGTCTCTGTTCCTTTCCATGGTTTCAGCCCAATCAGTTGCGAGTCGTCAACACGGACGTGGACTCCACTACCCTGCTTATAGATGATGTAGTCGATCCGCTTGACAGGGTTATCTGTTGGGAACGTCAGAGCTCTCATGCGCGCTCCCTCGCTCAGGGACATCGGTTTCGGTTCCGGATGAATCTGGAGGAAGGCATCTCGGTAGTTGGTTCTCTTCCCCTTCAGACTCGCTTTTCCCTACGTTCGATCCACCCACCAGCACCGACGATCAGATAGCGAATGGCCAGCGAGTCGGGTTCCGCGTTCAGGTCTCCGCAGAACACGGAGAAGCCGTTCACGCCGTTCCTGTCGATGAAGTCCGCGAGCTCCAGCACCGTGCGTTCGCGAGCAGCCCTCGACAGCGACAGATGCGTCCCGTAGACGTGGATGTTGCCTACCGTGGGGACCGCGATCGTGGCGTGCAGAACGACGCGCTGGTGGTCGTCCTGACTGTCCTCGTAGTCGCGACTGAGGATGATGTAGTCCTGCTGCACGATGGGGAACTTGGAGAAGATCGCCACTCCCTCCTCCACGCGCGAGTGGTACTCGACGTACATGTTCGCCGGCTACGATGCAGCAGAGCGATGCGCAATACCTGGAAGATGTACTGATACTCCGGAAGCAGCTCCGCGAGGTGCTGCAGCTGAAAGCGGTGATGCTCGTCGCCCAGCGTCTCGTCGTATCGGATCTCCTGAAGCACCGCAACGTCGGGATCGGCCTCTCGGATGTAGCGGGCCATCAGCTGCATCCGCTTGTAGTACCACTCGAAACGAGGTTTTCCTGTTATGAACCAGGTCGCTGGCATGGTGTTCCAGGCGTTGTAGGAGACGATTCGAAGCTGTGGATGCTGCGGTTGAAAGACGCGAGAGACGGTACCAGCATCGACTGTCCCGTGAGACGAGAGATCGAAGACACGAAATTGACGTTCCCGATGTAGCGCCGAACGCTGTTTCCGGGGACAAAACTGTGGTGGAAGAGGTAGAAGTGGCCTCCACGGTCTCTGGAGATGGTCACGTTGTGGTGGAGAAGCAGATCTACTCAAGAGCAAAGAATAACGAGACTGTTGTTATCGGGGGCTGTAAAGCGGATGAAGTAGTTCTTCCCCATCACCACGTTCTCCTTTTCTCCTGTCGAGAAGGACGTCATCTGCTTCCAGGTAACTCCATCTGTCGTGTAGCGCAATTCCTGAGTTCTACACATAACTCTTCGGAAGAAGTCCTGCCGAGATAGCGTGATACGGATGTTGTCGATACGCATGTTAGACCAGGAATAATTCACTACAGTCGATACGAGAACAAGCAACTACATTTTGTTTTGAGCAGAGTCTCTTCCTTTCCACAAATTACGTTCCACACACTCTTTAAAGCAGTGATAAGCTCCGAATCTGAAGGCGAGACATCTTCAAAATTGTAAAGAATATACCCATATGCTATATCAGCATCTTTTGTACTGATTGCTAGAACGTAAAGCGATATTGTGCTAGTTCTCACGATTTCCCCACACAGACACTGGATACGATTTTTGGAATACCTTTGGAAGTTCAACCTCTCTCTCGTTCCTCCAGTGGCAGAATCCAATTGAATAGAGCAGTACACTATGATCAACATCGAGCATGCATGTCTACAGGAGACAGCTCCAGATTTGTTTCATTTATGATTGCTACTTGAAGAAATTCAATAGGATGGAATCAACGAAACTCCCAACTGAGAATCGCATCCTTTTCTTCACATATGGTAGAAACCGAGTTTGTACAACTTGACAAGTCGATCTTTGAGCAGAAGTTGGATATACTTGCTCTCAAAGTACCTAGTCGTAGAACTCAAGAATTTAGGTTAGACTTTTGATATCTAAATGATGTAAAGAAAACGGTTGGCAGATTATTTGTTGCAGAAACCTCGCTTAACAAGTATTGTACAAGTTCCGGGTGATCCCTCAAAGCGATTAATCCTTCTGAAGGAAGAAATTAATGACAAATCCTTGAAACAAATGCCTGATGAACTACGAACATGGATTTTCGAACAGGATGACACAGAAGTTGTAAATCACTCGGTTTCTCTTAATTATGACTATTTTACAGCGAATGAGGTCAGGTTGCAATGTTTCTGTAAGGATTAGGTCCTTACACGTATTCTCCCACAAGGAATGGAGATACCTTCTGCGTTTGAGCAGGTGGGTCATCTAATCCATCTGAATCTACGTAGTGAGCTTCTTCCATACAAGTATGTGATTGGTCAGGTCTTGCTGGACAAGATCCCCACATGCAAAACCGTGGTTAACAAGGTGGGGAAGATCGATACGGTGTTTCGGACGTTTGGCATGGAAGTGCTAGCGGGGGAAGATAACACGGTTGTCACTCTGAAGGAGGAGAATTGCATCTTCGAGTTCGACTATCGCAAAGTGTACTGGAACTCTCGTCTTCAGCACGAACATGCCCGCCTTGTGAGCACGTTCGATCGCTCAGACGTGGTTGCGGACATGTTCTGCGGAATTGGACCGTTCGTTCTCCCTGCGGCCAAGAAAGGATGCACGGTGTACGGCAATGACCTGAACCCCTTCTGCTATGAGTACTTAAACAAGAACTTAAAACTGAACAAGGTAAGCGATGTTCCTGGAAGTAAACTCAAGCTGGAGAAGAATGTAAAGACATACAACTTGGATGCGAGAGAGTTCATCACTCAAATTATAGGAGAGAACATTCCTGTCACACAAATCGTGATGAATCTCCCCGTATCTGCGGAGCTGTTCTGTGATGTGTTCCGCACCTGCTTTTCCGTATCCATATCGTCTTCTTTCTATTTAGAATTTCACACATCCTCTCCCTTTAGTGCACTGCTACATGTTCAGCGTATCAGACGACCCCATCAAGGATTCTATCACGGTACCATCGCATCGTCTGCTTCACTATAGCGTCTGGAAGGGATCTTACAGGCTCCTCTCCCTCCAGAAACAACCTGGGGTAAACTGATACGTGACGTGGCTCCCAAGAAAATGATGACGCTAATTTCGTTCCGTCTGACAGATGATATGATCGACCACCCGAAGAAGCGAAATGGAGACGAGACGCAGGAAGAGAAACGAAGACGGACTGAGTGATGTGTTTCTTACAAACAATATACTTGATTTTGATTTCTTCAATCTCTACAGGTTCTTTATCATCGTCATCTTTCCAAATATCATCGCTGTTCATCTGGGTCATCGCACCTAGGTTACTTATATCCGGCATAATACGATCCAGCACCTCACGCACCTCTGGAGGAGGAGTCGTGATTCGAGCCAACTCCATTTCGTCCAACGTTTCCACCTTCCCCATGTCTGTGCCTAGTGCTTGCTGCACCTGCTGTGTCCAAGCGAGAAAATTGGTTCGAAAAGTGGGATTCTTTGAGCACTCCGCATCCAGCGCCTTCATTATTTCCATAGATTCCTTTTCCAGACCAGGAAATTCTTTGCGTAATTCCTCTTCACTTATAGGTGCTTTCTCATTGTCAATCATTTTATTCACTTGGTTAGTAAGGTTCAACTTGTCTTCCTCAGAAATATTCAACATTTCAATAATCTCCTCCATAGACAGATTTCTTAACTCAGGGTTTTCTGACAAAATATGGTTGAGGTCCCTCAACTTCTGAACTTCCTTTTCAGACATCTCGTCAGATGTGATGTCTATTTCCTTTAACAGCTTGGAAAGCGCCTCTTTGTCTGCTTTTCTGCTCGGTTCTTTCATTCCAGCCTCTAAAATAATCAAACGAAAGAAAAACACCAACTCGGATTATTTGATTTGTGGGATGTAGTTTTCGTAATTCGTTTGCCTAGAATATCAAATGAAACACACGTAAATACGTCCATTAGAGAAATTGCAGCAAATAGGAGTCAAACGAGGAGCAATAACAGCCGGTCTACAAACCAGTCGTGCTGTGCGAATGGCCGCTAAACGAAACATTCCACAAAAGAAATCTGTGAGTTGGAACAAACAAATCATTCCCTAGTTTCCTTTCATTTTTTCAATAAGTTCGTGCTGCTGGACAATCTTCTTTGCCATGACTACATGGAGATTTTCCACAAGCTTACCCTTATATGTGACGACGCCCCTATCCATCAGACCGAACATCGAGTGGTACTTTCCAGAGCGCTCGGCCTCCTCGAAGCAGGCGATGATGTTCTTGGCATCCTCCACCTCTACGGCGGAAGGAGCGAAAATCCGATTTGCAATATCGATTGTAGTTGGGTGGATGAGCGTCTTCCCGTCAAATCCAAACTCCTTTCCCTGCATCACAGACATTTCCCAAACCCCACTTCTAGACACTCCTTTTCGAACCCTTCCAGATCTCTGACATTCAGATACACGCCGTCCAGCACGACTTTGCTGTACTTCTTAGCCGCAAGGATAACCATTTGGAGGGAAAGTTGCAAGGCACGACGACTGGTGACATTCAGCTCTTTCGACAGATCGCTAGTTCCCATGATGATGCAACTGTTCCGAGGAAGACAACCACAAATCTCGTCAGCATTCAAAATACCACGGGGCGTTTCGATGAGACTCCAGATTTCCTATTCATTACAGACATTGCTGAATAACACAGTTTTGGGATCTGCACCACACTCGTTCAGAATCTGGTTTACTCTTTCAATCTACTTGGAAATGGTACCATTGGAGTGTACCTGATCAGCACGTTCAACTTTTGGAAGAGCAATCGCATGACAACCACTTGTAGCAACGAGACGAAGATCATCCTCTCCCCAAGGAGTGTCAAGACTATTTATGCGGATACAGATTTCACGCAATCCATACCCACCCTTTCTCACTTGTTCGTTTACCATCTTGCGAGCTTCTTCCTAAACGAGAATCACAATGTTACTGCCGTTTACTTTCTTATTGATTGCAACCGCATCCTCCAAATCAAGGATTAAACCATCAGCGGGAAGGCTTTTTCCCTTTTCCATCGCTCTCGCATTTGATCCTGGCATATAAAGGACACTGCGTCGAGGGTGGTTGCTGGCAACAAACGGAGCGGTGGCGGTTGAAGAGAAGGAACGCGCTATGAAGGTAGCTTTACTAAGCATAATTGAAAATGTGAAGCAGAGTTCACCCCAATAAAAATTTTGATGTACAAAGCATGTTTAAACAAACAAAAAATGGAGAACATTTTACCTTCTCTGTGTTTCTTCATAACTATGGATAAGCACTAAAGCGCATTTCTACTGAGGTTAACTCCGAAAGCTGAATCGTCTGAATCTGCTCCATTCCATTTAATCGTAACTTGGTCGGGATGTACTCTCCTTCCACCAGGATGAACAGACGCTGCCCCTTTGCATTAAAACTATTCCACAGTTGCTGATTCTCATCACCATTCTCCATCCCTACTTCGATCGTAATCATTGCACTAGCATCAATGTAGCACACACTTCGCAGATCTAGCACGCACTTCAATGCTTTGTCTCGCACTAGACAGTTTTCTACTTCCTGATTCAATTTGTATCGACTCAAGAAGTGCAGCCACTTTCCACTTTTTACCACCTCCATTCCCGCGGGAATTTCGAACTGTTGAATCTCTTCAGAACTGTCTTTCCTCGTACGTAAGCAGGCGACAGCCAGAACGATGAATGAGACAGCAATTCCACAAAGCAAACCCTTCTGCGTACCAAGTCCAACAACTCCAATCAAACAGCAGAAAAACGTCCAGAAATCCCCGCGGGAAGAGACCCACAAGACCTTCATATCACCGAGCTAGGCTGGAGGGAGGTTCCAACGACCTACTCGCTTAAAGAGGGAGAAGAGATTGATGATGACGATGGCAGCCAAGCAGCAATTCGGAATAAATCGGATAAAGCCCATGAGGAAGTAGAGAGTGAAGAGAATCACCGACGAGGAAATGATTGTATTGACAGGCGTTCTAGCTCCGATATTATTAATCAGCGAAGAACGACTCAGCGAACCTGTTGATGGATAAGCAGAGAAGAAACTCCCTATGAGAGAGCAGGAGCCCAGAGCGATGAGCTCTTGATTGTCATCCACCTGATAGCCTCTCTACAGTGAGCAACACAAAAGACGATCTACAGATCTGGAGAAGGTTTTGCCCATCGAAATTGTGATTACAAAAGCGATAATCGCGATTGAAATGCCCTGGGGGATCAGGCGGTTCAAGTACTTCCAGGACGGAATGGAGATAGGGGAAAACCCCTTTGTCAGCACGTACTCGCCCATATAATGAAGGTTCCAGCGATCGTGAAGGTCAAATCCCCACATGAGCAGGATGCACACGATGATCAGCACCAGCTACAGTGGAGAGAGCAACAAAAACGTACCTCCATGGGAAGGGGCACTTTGGGGAGAAACCGTGAGTTAATATACTTTAGAAGATAGAGAAAAACCATAGAACCAACTCCTATGATGAATGCATACCAGTTATAAGTCGATATCACGGAAGGCTTAAAGATATCCATGCAGATATCTAACAGCGAATCTTTGTTAGTTGAAACGCCCCAAAAATGTTTGAGCTGACTTGCAGCAATGTTGAAAGCTGACGCAGCTGTAAACGAAGTTATCACTGTTTCAGAAAGAATGTTAGTCACAACTCCAAGACGAAGGACTCCGAGACTGAGTAAAAAAATACCACTAATCGCAGAGGTTGTCATCATAGCCAAAACGTAATCGTTTAGGTCTATTTCGGGATTAAGAAAACTAAGTGCACTTCCACACATCATACTGACTGCACATTAACTAAATACAACAACCTCACTAATTGCACAGGGACCTATTGTGACCTGTCCACACGTACCAAATACACCGTACACCATCAGCGGAACCAAACAACAATACAAACCATACTGGGGTGGCAGTCCGGCAAGCATCGCATAAGCCATGCTCTACAGGTCAACAAACGACAATGAAAAGACTTGAGGAATAGCCATGATACCCACTGTAACACCGGCTATTATATCGTATTTGAAACATTCCCATGAGTAACTACACATGAAACTGGTGCAAAAGTGATACTTGCTTAACCACTTTATGATAGGAAATGCTCTGTAAATGACTGACTTACAGGAAAAGGTCTAAGTGGAACACAATTACTAACAATACTCTCTGTGGAGTCTGATCAAGTAATTTTTCATGAAGAGAAGATTCCGGTTCAGAGATAGGGTCCATAGTTACATGCTACCCTTCATTACTAATGCTAGGACCTACAGTTGTATTAGAACTCAAGCTGTGCTCCGGATTCATACTTCAGAGATAAGGTAAAAGAAACATGAGGACTCAAGCGATACCGCGGTTATGTGATAATATGTGAATTGTATTGCACTATTATCGCACATTCCATTTGCAGGTCATTCATCAAATAAAAAGCCCCAACAATCACTGTACCTTCTTTAGAACATACTCGCGGGAATGCAAAGAATCTGGGGCAACTTTTCTTTCTTCATAGTAATTGATTTAAGTATCGTTCGAAAACAATGGTACATTGTGATACATACTAAACTGATGTACAGAACAAACATTCGATTGAGATGCCTTCTGGGCCTATCGACAGACTGAGGGATGGATTTGATAAAGAACCCCGTCGTATGGACCCACATCCTCTCGAAGAAAAGTGCAAAAATGTAAGTTGAGTGAAGTAAGTGTTTCCGCATAGATTTTCACAAACGAATACGAGGAAAGAAAGAACAATCTCCGTTTAATATACGGTCCATACGTAGGTGTCTTTCTGTTCGTCTTGAGTGATCTAGGGTTCCTATGGATTTGAGAGAGAAACCGAGATCTGCAGTAGACCCCTTCGTCTGGCACCTCTGAAAAATCACTATTGTGAGCTGAATACTTTATGGGATCGTGATGAGGAGATAACATTCGAAGACGTTCTGGGAGGTACAGTTTCGTCGACAGTATTTACTCTAGATTGGACCTCAAATCCTGATTGTCACTAAGTCTGTACTATTCTCTCTTATTGTTTGTTTCATGTATACAAAGCACTTCATATCTATTTACACTAATCTGCTTGTATTGAGGAATGCAACGTGAATTCATCCGATACAACAAGAAAGTGTTAGGCCGACCAGAAATATTTGGTTATATAAGTTATTTTCTATTGATGAGTAGGTGGCGGAGAGGATCCCGATAGAAATGTGGAGGAAGATGAGCCTCGTGACGAGGAATATAGATATGATGATATTGAGGATGAGCAAGGTGCATTTCCTATTTTCGATTATATCGGATAGATAATGATTCAGACCATCCTCAAGACCAAAGTAACAAAGAAGACTCGTCAAATAAGCAAGAGGAAGAAGAGATTGATCCACTTGATGCTTATATGCAGGAAATCAGAGAATCACTGGAAAAGGAAGCTAAGGAAACTGTGAGATTCGAAATTGTTATCTTGATGGTCTAGAAAACACAAAATCATGAAGTTATGGAGGAAGAAGATATCGACTACGAACAGCTTATCAAAGGAGAACAAGAAAATCCGGTCGATAATCCCTCAGGCAGTAGTTGCATTGTAGTGCTGTGATTCTAGTTATTTATGACGACGAGGGTAATCCGATAAAGCTTGCGAAGGTTGCAGTAAATCTTGTAACGGCAGTGCATCGTGAAGAAAGCTATCCGTCATTGAAGAAAGATTTCTATCCTGAAACAAACACAAACGAAGATGAGTGGAAGCGAGAACACAGCGTCGAGGTCAACAATATTACTTCGGACGCCAATCTCGTTCTGAAGACACCAGCACCTTCTCTTTCTTTTGAATCGCTTCCATTTCCTCCCAAGCTTCAGAGTGCTATCGCGAAGCACGGCTTTTCTGACCCGACACCCATCCAATCTGCTTCACTCCCACTCGTCCTTTCTGGCCGAGATGTGATTGGAAGCAGTCCGACTGGGAGCGGAAAAACCTGCTGCTACATCTGGCCTTTTATCGTCCATTCTCTCGCACAGCCGTATCGTTGCAGTTGACTGTTCATCCTAGTGTGTTACAAGACAGTGACGGTCCCATTGGCATTGTCATGGTGCCCACTCGAGAGCTCGCAGAGCAGATCACCGCGGTAGCCAAGTCTTTCCTGTCTCCATTCCACCTCAGCGTAATGTGCATCACTGGAGGTCAGAGTGGGTGGCATCAAAAGAAGGCACTTCATGTCCACAGCTTCCATCTCATTGTCGGTACACCTGGACGCTTTATTGACCTGGTGAATCAGAAGTATCTTCCATTGTCGCGATGCTCGTATGTGGTTCTGGATGAGGCAGATCGGATGGTCTCTCTCGGATTTGAGCAGCAGATTCGCTCTCTCCTGGATGCCATTCGACCGGACCGTCAGCTTTTACTGTTTTCGGCTACCTTTCCTCCTCGAGTGGTGAATTTGTCTCTCGATCTTATGGAGAATCCTGTGCGAGTGGCCATTGGACGTTCTGGACAAGCTAATGCGAACATTCGGCAGATGTTTGAAGTGGTAAAAGTTTGATTGCGATCGAATCGTTACATGCAGAATAATCAGAAGATCGGCTTCATACGGCAGAATATCGCGGATCTGGAGATGCATGGGAAGATATTAATCTTTGTCAACACTCGACAAGGAGCGGAAGAGCTCTATACTCTTATTCAACGCATTACGACCTCGCCAGTGGGATGCATCCATGGAGATAAGCCGCAATATGAGAGAAGTGAGTCGATGAACCGATTTAAGACGGGCCTGATTCACATCCTCATCGCTACAGATGTTGCTGCTCGTGGATTGGATGTGTCTGATATCCAAACAGGTATGAATTCCTTGTTGTGTGAGAATAGTCATAAATTACGACGTTCCTAGCAATGTGGATATATATGTCCATCGAATCGGTCGAACTTGTCGAAGCACAGCTTCAAGAGGACAAGCAATCACTCTGTTTACTCCTCAAGATCGAAACTTTGCTCTCCAGCTTTGCAAATACCTCCAAAGTATGCAAGAAGCTGTTCCTCCTGCTCTCCAGTCGCTCGCTTCGGGAGCTACGGAGAAGCCAACAGCCAAACGACCCGTTGGCCTGGGCTATTTGGACCAAACTAAAGCAGAATTGGGGGGTGAGCATGACGCATACGCTGGGTATTATCAGAAAGAAAAGAAAGAAACAGAAGGGACTCTCGTATCACAGCATTCTGGCAACTATCAAACAGTCTTTGATGAGTCCACAAACACCTACACAACCACAGCCGTTGGAGAGACTTCTAGTGTCACAGCGAGTGTCCCTACGATCGCTGGGTTTGTGTCTGGGAGGAGTCGGACAGATGCACTGCCTGTGTCGAGCTATGGAGGTCCCGATGATGAGTGGGACAGTAGCAAAATGGCCATTGAAAGCGCTCTAGCGGCGATCCAAGCAAGGAGGAAAGAGGAAAGTGGGCGAAAGGAGCAGAGAAGCAGAAGCACCAGCAGAAGTCATCACAGAAGCAGAAGCAAGCGAAGTTACAGTCGTCGAAGAAGTCAAAGTAGAAGTAGAAGTCACAAAGAACGAAGTCACCACAGAAGCAGAAGTCGAAGTCATCACAGTAAATACAAGCATAGCAGGCAACACCATAGTCGTAGTCGTAGTCATCATAGAAGACACTATTAATTCCTTTGTTTCTTTGGAAAAGCTACTCTTACTACTTTGACTAAGTAGCAGCTATGCAGCAGCACAAACTCCTTCTGTTTATGCTACTGCTGCTGATTACTCTACGATTCTATCTAAAAAATGCATCAACTCTTATTAGCAATCACTACGTGAGTACTGAGACAATAGACGTAAAGAATAGAGCAAGATCTAACTTCTAGAAACAGCATCAATTGGTCTATACAATAAATGTTACGGACATGGCTTCTACATTGAAGAAAAGCGAGAAAGCAATAGAAAGGGATCCAGTATTGGATCTTGATGAAGATGTAACTAGTATTTCTGATGTGGAAGTTTCAGCTGTGGCCAGTGATAGTACGGAAGTTGGGAGTGAGATTGTGGAGGATTCAACGGAGATACCAACATTGGAGCAAACGTTACAACCTTCGACACTGAAACTACTAAAAGCTGCTAGCAAGAACGAGTCAGACTGGTATTTTGGTCCTTCTCGTTTTGTCGAGTATATGAATACAAAGTATCGACTAATCCAGTTGAAAAGGGTTTCAAATCCTAAAAAGCGCATTGTGTATGAAAAGAAAGGGACAACAGGTATGGCTGGTCAAATGTTTGGCGTGTGCGACACGTTACTACTAGGGATTCTACATAGCCGTGCCGTACAATGTGTTTTTCGTGTTTTTGCCTTACCTCTAGTTTGGGCGCCAGCTTTGCGCGAAGAAATGTTTGATTTCCCGCTCAGTAACTTCACGTACAAAGTTCGTCTTCCTCGAGGTATTTTTAATATTTGTGGTCAAGAGCAGGAGCCAATCCCTACGGATATACTCCTGATCTGAAACGCTCCTTCGCTCATGTCATCGACTATCACTGGTCGCGACAGTTTCCAGGGATTCACTCTGATGTGGATTTCAATAAGGAGTACCCCCGCTCGCTTCTGGTGGTGTCGTTGCACCCGTTCGCGCAGGAGGTCTTCCAGCTCAACTCCACGCAAAAGAAGCTGATGTCGATAGGTTTGGCGCACAACGCCTCCACGATCTTTCCCTCCCTCGTCTGGTACAGGATCTGCCTGAAGAACATGTTTAGACCGTCGCAGCAGATGATGGAGTACCTCTCTCCGTACCTTGAAAGGTTCAGAGGGAAGTATGTCATCGGGATGCACGCCCGGATGGGCAGTGGCGCCGCAACGTGGCACGACGGGACGAAGTTTTTAAAGATAACAATGGTGACGAGCAAGGTGCTCGAGATCAAGAGAAAGATGCGATGGCGGAAGGACTCTGTGTTTTTTCTCTCTACAGATTCGGACAAAGTGGAGAGGTATTTCAAGAAGCGATTCGGAGCAGCCGTCATCGTTGTGGATTCGTTCCCTCGCATGCACGTTGGGAAGAAGGGTGTGAGCGAAGTTGCGGTTATACGGTCGTTTATGGACATTTATCTGCTGGGGCAGTGCAATTTCTTGTACCTTACACCAGGAAGTGGGTTTAGCACTGCAGGGTTGGCAATCAACACCAAGAAACCAAAGGTTGTGTACATATGATTTGTGAAGGCTTGTTTGTTGAAGTGAATGTTTATTCGGTTGGTGCAACGTTCATTATATTACAATATGAGCCACGCAAAGAATATTCGTATGTGTGATATCGTAATCTGCGCCCTAACTTGCTCATTTTCTAGGGATTGAATCTGACAGATGAAGTGTATGTTGGAAAGTATAGAGGAAGAGTACGTCATGAGAATGATATGGATCTTGTGTTGCAACGAGCTTGGGACAACAATGTGGCGAAAATCATCATTACAGGTTTTTTCTTCTTCGTTCTGGATTCCATCTAGCTGGAAATTTGAGAGAATCGAGGAAAGCACTGGAATTGGCAAAAAAGGATCCACGACTCTATTCTACAGTTGGAGTTCATCCAACACGTTGTAGTGAGTTCACAGATGAGAATGCTGATTCAATGATAAAAGATTTGATAGCTGTAGCAAAGGAGGGAAAGGAAATGAGAAAGGTGGTTGCAATCGGCGAATTCGGACTAGACTATGATCGTCTTCATTTCTGTGACAAAGAAACTCAAAAAAAGTTCTTCACCAAACAATTCGAGTTAGTACGAGCGCTTGATCTCCCCCTGTTTCTCCACGAACGTAACTGCATGAACGACTTTGTCGACATTCTCAATCAAGTAGATCCGGAACATACTCTTCGTGGCTGTGTTCATTCGTTTACTGGTACAATTGAAGAGGCAAAGCGACTCCTGGACATCGGATTTTATATCGGGGTCAATGGTTCTGCGATGCGTACTGAAGATAGTTTGAATATGGTAAAGTCGATTCCCCTTGATCGCCTGTTGTTGGACACAGGTTTGACTTGTTTACTTGACTAATCCAAGACGGTCCTTACTGCGGAATCTCGTCAACACATGCCGGATTCAAGTTTATCAAGACGCATTTTCCCACGAAGAAATTGGAGAAGTATGACAAGAACTGTCTGGTGAAGGGAAGAAACGAGCCGTGCTGTCTGATGTGAGAGAAATCAGGGATATAAATAGTAGACAAAATCTGGAAGTGGTTGCTGCTGTTCATGAAGTAACTGTGGAGCAAGCTGCAGATATCATTTACAACAACGTGTTGTCATTGTATTTTCCTTGGGAGTTATACTTTTGTTTGTTCATGTTCACTTTTGCCTATGTTTAAGAAACTTGTATTTCGAATATTCTGTACATTGTAATATGTAGCAGCGCCGTGTAGACGAAATCAAATCAACTATTGTCAATCTGAAGTCTTCTCTAGATCTGGCTTCATGCGAATCCCATGTTTTTATTTTTCTATTTCTACTAACAGTATAGCATCAATCTATCGAAAAGCTCCAAAGTGAAATAACTTCGGATTTAGGGCCGAAACTAGAGAAGATGTATGAGAAGGCAAATGAGAAGGATCCGGAAAAGCAAACTTATGGTCCAGAGACCTGTTCAAAAGTCATATTCTTAGTCATTTGTGATGCTTAGATTTTATCACTGTACGAAGAGTTCCAAAAGATGGAGGAAATGTTCAAAGAGTTAGTTGATCAATGTAACGAATTGTTAGTAAAAGTGAACAGAGAGAAGGAAGAAGAGGAAAAGAGGAAGAAGGAAGAGGAAGAAAGAAGAGAAGAGGAAGAACGGAAGAAAAGAGAAGAGGAAGAACGGAAGAGAAAGGAGGAGGAAGAACGCTTAGAGAAGGAGAGGAAGGAGAAAGAGGAGGCGGAAAGACGTGCAAAGGAAGAGGAGGAGGCTCGTCAAAAGAAACGGGCAGAGGAATTGCTTGCTTGTCAAGAAGCTCAGCAAAGAATGGAGAAGGAGGAGGAGGAGCGTCGCCACAATGCTCTTCTCGAGAAGCAGAAGGCAATTTTGGAGACGCTTCGTCTCAAACACGAAGCTGAACAAAAAGCGAAGGAGGAAGCAGTCAGACAAGCAGAGGAAGAGGAAAGACAGAAGAAAGAAGCTGCTCGTCTAGCTTTAGAGCAAAAGTGGATTTCCCTCCAAAACGAAGAAAAAGCGAAACTCCCAACTCTTCATTGGAAGCCTTCTGTACCTTCTGGAGTCGAAGTCGGGCCTTCCGGAATGTGGATGTTGCAGTCCGCACGCGACTTTGACAGCATCATTCATAACCAAGCTCTTCTCGGTCTTTGCGTGTACTGGCATAACTCACACCTCGAGAAGAGCGTGGAAATCATGCAGACTTTAGAAAAGGCAATTCCACGATACCCGGAGATTCGGTTCTTGACAATCGACACTTCGCTTTTCCCGCAATTGATATATCGTTGCAACGCCAGTCCTCTCAACATCCAGTGCTTCCTCTACGGCGATCTCCACATGTCTTCCTCCGCGACCAAGGCGGTTGAGGTTGCGCTGCGTGAGTTCGCTCTCGTCGTCGAGTCGCATCGCGCGGAGCATCTCCTGGGTCTCACGGACGCCCGTTCGGCCGGCAGCGAGCGTTCCGCGTACGTCGCAGCGATCGAGGCGGACTCGTTCGGCATGGCTCCGGTCACCGACGAGCTGCGACTGCGGCTGAGAGCGGTCATCGACGCGCTGTGCAGGGAGTGCGGCGACGCTGCGCGAGCCCGGGGAGCGATGGAGGTAGGGGAGGAGGGGAGGGTCGAGCGTAGATGTGGTCGGCGCTGGCGAGCAAGATCCTCGAGTTCCCGGAGGACAGGCGGTACCAGCGAGTGCGGTCGGCGAACCGGAAGCTGCAGGAGCGTCTGACGGGATGGTGCGGAAGCGGAGGGCGATGAACTGTAGGAGGAGCGGGAGAGAGGCGATGGAGATCACGGGCTTCCGGCTGGAGAGCGAGGGGGACGTCGAGTACTACGTGATGAAGACGGGCAACCTGAACATCCCCTGGCTGCGCGTCCTGACGCGGGAGCTGAAGAGCAGGCTGGCGAGCAGGACGGAGAGGAGGGCGGAGGTGCCGATGGAGACCGTCGGAGAGGCGGCGGGGGCGGTGAACGAGGACCTGCTGCTCTACTACAGTGGAATGAGCACCGAGGAACTCCAGACGGAACTGGGACTGGTCATGATGCAGCTGCGAGAGGACCCGGATGTAGCCCATGCGATCGATTACATTCAAAACCACCCTGACATAGTAACGCAAGGAGTTTATGATCCGGAGATACTCCCCGGCATTCAGAAGCTGCAGTCGAATCCTGCATTTATAGCAATTAGTTATGTATTGGGAACAAGAATGAGACAATAACCTGTTTGTTGCATTATCTCTTATTATTTATAACAGATGGTATGTGTTCGTTGAGCAATTGATAAGGAGTAGTTTGCACCTACAGTACATTCTGCAAACGAAAATAATGTGGCCATTTGGAGTGCTGCGTGGTTAAGCACTCAGGACATTGCGGTGGGATCTATTGATGGTTCTACACGCATCCTGTTAGTAGTTCTTGCTGGATCTGACATTTAAGGACTCCTACACTGGAAACGAAATTCAATTTGCAATCCCAGCATATGGGCATTGTCAGTATGGCTAGCAATCTACGAGAGTCCATATTTGTGACAAACTCACTTGATGGCAACATTTGCCTACGTTCATCTCGAACAGGTTTGTTGATGTAAGTAGTGCTGACTCCTAGGAGAGCTTCTTCGGAATCTATCTTTGGGGCCTATGGAGAGTTGGAAGGTTTTTCTCAGCTCAGTCTCGTTTCTGCAATTCCTCATATGTAGGACAATGTGCTGTTTACTGGAAATGGGAATGGGATTATCAAGATGTGGAAGATCAGTGGTAACATATCCTCCCTCTTCACGGTGGCTTCTTAACCTTCCAGTCGCTAGAGAGTAGCGGTGAGATCAACACCAACAGTGGCTTCGTCATGAGTCTCGCGGTGGTAGTTTTTGTGGGTCCCTTCGACGTAGTCTGCCGACGGCGAGCTGCTGGCGTCTGGGCACAAGGACGGCACGATCAACCTCGTCAGTGTGAAGAAGGGGAGCGTCGTGCGCTCGCTCCACGGTTTGTGTGGAGAGTCCGGTCGAGCGTAGATCACTCCATGCCCATCCGCTGTCTCTGCTTCTCCGCCTCGAAGCTGCTCTACGCGGGCTGCGACGACACGACGATCTCTCGCTACGACTGCCAGACGGACGACTGCCCCTCGATCGGAACGTACTGCAATCACACGGGGTGGGTGACGGGCGTCGATGTGTCGGCCGACGAGAAGTACCTGGTGTCTTGGTGGGGCTTGGGACGGCTTGTGACGTAGCTCGACGGACAAGAAAGTGGTCATCACCCCGCTGAACAGCAGCGATGTGCCCCAGACCCTGAATCAGCATGACTGTATTGTGTGGGGAGTCGCTTTCAATGACAACGGGTCGAGAATTGTGTCGTGGGGAGACGACGGATCAATCCAGATTTATGTAAGGCAGGAAAACGTGTACATTGTTTGTTTGATGAATATCTAAAGTTATGGGAAATATTTGCACTCCCCCGGGAAAGAGGAATAAAGCAGATGCATTCGCTGTAGATGATAGTTGAAGGTATAACGAAAAGGCTTGTGGAACTCGATCTGCTGCAACACTATTCGAACAGATCGATGACAGTAACCGTAGGATTGTACACGATATTTGTGAAATCGTAGGAATAAAGAAATGGCGTGATTCTTTCCGAATAGTAGACGATGCGTTTCTTCCGAAGCATTGTAGAATAAAATATGAAGCAGTAAAACAGATTGTTTTCAAACATCTCGAGATCAATTATGAGATTGTATCTTTCCTAAAAGTCCGGTGAATGTATAGTATCCTTCTTTTGGAACAACAGTTGACTGGGGATCCTATAGTACGATGTGTGAAGAAACGAAGTCTCTCTTTGGCGGTTATCTAATGGTTAGAAATAGTGCAATTCGTCTCTTTTTGGTATTAAGTGAAATGAATGATATGTACTTTTGCCCTATTCTTCCTGGTATGATTATCATGCTTCTTACTTATCTGAGCGAGGAAGAGGTTTACTGTGTATCCGTTTTGTGAGGGTTTAGTGGTAGATCATCTCCTCGATTCTTGAAAATGTGGACTTGTATAAAAAGTACCTAATATTAAATCAGCGCTACGAAGAAGCCTTCATTGAAAATGTCTGTACTATTAATCGCCGTTGTAAGCCTCCTCTGCTGGTTTGAGAATAGTTGCAAATTCTGATAACTCTCGTTTTTCTCAGTTCCACTCGACTCTCTTTGGCTACGTCATTCGTCTCTGGGTCACGTCGTTTTTCAGCATGTCTTCCTCCCAGGACATCAACGTCCGTCTTTTTGACGCGTTTGTCGATCGGGGTTTTTGGGTGGGTGATGCTCTCGTCCTCGATGATAGTTGTTTGCTGCGTTCTACGTCACGTATCTGAACCGCTACAGCAGGGAACTGGAGTACGAGATGAGCGAAGACGAGGAGGAGAACGTCGATCGGATCATGGAGCATCTGGGAACACTCACGCTGGATGATGTCGAGCTGCTCCTCATCGACAGCATCCATCTGACGTGAGCCCAACACTCGCCGCTCATCACTAGGAACGCTCTGCAGCAGGAGGAGCAGGTGGTGCAGCAGTTGATGGAGTCGATGCAGCAGCGGATTGACGAGGGAGAGAACATCATGAACATCTGCAAATATCATATTTACTATGTGATCGGCTCGTCTCGTCTCCTGACAGTTTCTCTGTGCAAAAGCATTATGCCTTTCCTTCCCGTGCGTGTGCAGTCGCAAGATCCACGTCTGCTGTATACCTCGCTGATTCATGGATATCATGTAACCCACCTCTTGGAGTCATGCTTTGTTGACTTCTTACCAGTAGGCGCGCGTCATATCACAAGCCAACTCTACTTCTGATGCAGATTGAACACAATGGAAACTATATCGGACTGTATCGAGAGGATAGATGGAGTCGTCGGCGAGATGCTCATGGCATTCCAGATACGATTCTCTTCTCTATCATGTTCTACACTAGGAAAGGGGAACCCTTCACAGTAATTAAGAAATGGAATGGCCGTAGAAGTGGATCGTGAGAGTGATGGATAGGGATGTCAGATGAGTTTATTGATGGTGTGGAGAAACCTACAGTTTGGAATTAAAAGTGTAGTAATGGGTAGAAGTATGTGTATGTGAGATCACCAGATCATTACTTGATGATTGGTGCAGGAGGGAAGAAAGGGATTAGTTTCTATGCATCAGAAGATTACACAAAAGCGTATAGTCAGAAGAGCGATGTGTTTCTCAACCCACCACTGTGCGGTAATAGAAGGAGAAGGAATTTACTTCTAGATCTAGAATTCTTTTCAATTTCTAATGTAGAATTATTTGATTTCGTAAGTCCGGGAATGTCATCATTACATGTTTGTTATCAAAAACTATATCGACGGAAAACTGGATAGGAAGCCATTAGGTTGATGCCACAGATCCCATATCCATCAGGCACATACTTTATCTTTATGTATCCATGATCACCCCAGTCTTCGCCCCACGAATTCTTCACAATCCAGTAATCCTCGGTGTAGCCTACGGCAAGGACACCATGATTCAAATGAGCTCCACATGCAGTATCATCAACAACTCCACTTTTGTAGAACTGGAAGATTGCCGAGTCAGCATCTACAGCAACGGACACAGGAGCAAGAGATACCGCCTGCTTCAAAGCGACTCCGTCTTCTTCTGGGACCTCCTCATATCCTATCGGACGAGCACTGACATGACACTGGGTGTTTTTGCACTCCTCTTCGACTCCATGATATGGATATCCTTCTTCAGAGCAGATCCCTCCCATCATCGCATAGACAAATGCGTTTACCATGAGACCTCCTCCACACCCATTGTCTTCTCTGTCACAATCTACGAGCTCTTGTTCTGACAACGAAACTAACTCATTGTGGGCAATAAAATGACCTCCTTCCATGGCTCCAGTGGCTGAGAATGCCCAACAGGACCCACAGTCCAGCTGGTCTTTCACCGGTGTAACTGCTCCCTTTACTCTCCAGTCAATTGCCTCCAGGGGTACATTCGTCAGTCGCTTTGGTTCTTTCTTCGTTTTAGGTGTCAAAAGGCAGTTAGAAAAATGAGAAGCAGTAAACTCCGTGTTTGTTAGATCAGCAAATCGTGTGATTCCCACCTTATACGGATGATCTTCGCTATTAACGTGCTGTATCCATTTCACATTGTACTCAAATACCTTTTCTCTATACTCCCGTTCAAGAGCAAGATACTGTTTTTCAAATCGCTTAGCGAACGCAGTAAAGGTATACTCCGTTTGAGCAAATACAGATCCAAAGAGGAACTGTGTTAGGATAAAAGAAAATCCAAAGACCAATTGATATGACATTTACAAAAAATTGAAAAAGGATTTCTGCAGAGATTGTAGGATTCCCGCAACTATTGTCTAACACTGCTAATCTTGTATTATTCTAAGATGGATAGGATGAATAAACTGCGCCAATACTCAATTTCATATCGGTATGTTGATAACGATAAGCGTGAGTGGAGGCAAGCAAATGCAAGTCAAGTTCGTCGTCGGCCCATCGAAGAATCTCGTCCTAAGTATTTATCAACTAGAAACATTATTATAGCAATTCTTATTTTAGTATTAATCTTGGTTTGTATTGTTGTGGTGTTAATTGTTTTTCTGAGAAAGCCTCCGGAGAGTGAACGTTTGTGTCCTTCTGGATTTACAGGCGACCGTTGTGAAAGAAGTGATTTTTTGGGTTCATATTTGTGGAATTCAGATGAGTATTATACGTTGGATGATGGACTCCAATACAATAATGGAATCGCTTTTCGCGTTTATGCTCCTTCCGCAAAGTCAGTGATAATTTACTGTGAATCCTATAGTGGCATGAGTTCGTCATTTGAGATGATGTACTAACTTGATTTTGGATTCATTGTATAGGAAACAAGATTCGGGACACTGGTTTTACAATATAGGAGGGAGTGGAATCGGTTCTCGCTATTATGTGACACTAACAAGTGGAGATGGTCGACAGCATAGACATCTCATACAGGGAGGCAAAGAAGTGTATGAACACAGAGTCTATGTAATCTAGATCGCTGTCTCGCAATGAATGGAGAAACCGCGAGCCCCCAATTCAGTTTCAAAAAGCTGCACGAAATCCAACACTGAATTCGATTTCTGCACAAGATATAATCTACACAATCCATATTCCCTCATTTTCTAACTCTACAAACAGTCGTGACCTTCTTTCGCCCTCACTTCTAGACCACGGTACCTATTCCTCCGCTACTCGCTATCTTGACTATCTTGCTACATTGGGTGTTACAGTGATCCGAATCATGTCACTGGAGCCCTCTATCTGCATGAATTCAGTTATCGATTATCGCTGCTGGAAGTATAACAGTCACGTGTACGAAGGGGTGCAACACCCCGAGCTGGGCTCTCAGCAAGATCTCCAGGATCTGGTGACAGCCATTCATGACCACGGGATGAAGGCCATGATCGATCTGGACTGGTCAGGATTGAATCGCTACTCTGATTTCTACGACTACGATGGGAGTTCGACTCCCACCTCGTTCGGGCCATTGTTTCAGTCTACATATGATATCTACCAGTACTACGGTCGGGCATGCAAGAAGATCGATCTGTCGAGTGGGTCGACAGCTGAGACCATTCTAAATGCAGTGATCGATCGCTATGCGAGGGTGTTTGGATTTGACGGGATTTACTGGAGAGGGCTGATGTGTCTACGACTCGATTCTCCGAACTGTGAAAGCGGTCAGGGGACCGACAATGCGATCAACACTCAATACTTGCAACGTGTAGTTTCGTTGTTTCAAAATTCAGTTTCTTTCTTCGTAGGGCAGAGAAGGATGGGTCATTCGTAGATGGGCGAAGATGACGACAACTTGTTCACAATATCGGAAAGCACAGTGCCAAGCATCATTGCCAGTACGGAAGTGGGTGGCTTCGGTTTTGCGGCAAAACGAGATTTGTCTCTGTAGAAGCGAGTTTCTGTTTTTATGTAGAATGAATCGATTGCACTCCCTCTTCTTCTCGGGTGATCTGAAGCCTAATGATTTGATAGCATATTTCCAGTCCTCAGAGTTTGCAGAAACAAATATTGTCACTCTGGAAACGCCCGAGTCAGCGAATGTGGGTTTTCTTGTGGTCTTTCATGTAGAGTGAGCGACTCATCAATGTGTGTCTTCGTCTCGAAAATGGAAATCAAACTCTTGCGTATAAACGACTTTTGTTGGCACAATTTTTCTTTGTTTCAACTCCTGGGATACTGAACATCTTTCAGGGATCTGAATATCTGGACGATGAGAATTTTGCAGATCTCCCCACTCCGCTCTGCATTGAAGAAAAGGTAGGATATCCCACCCTTCCATTGAGTGGACCAAATGCGGGATTCTATGAAGCCTTACAGAGACTCCTTAATATCCGAATGAACTATGATCTGTACTCTACTTACAACATGGACTTCTATTTTACTAGTCCCGACTCTCCTGTATTTGCCTACTTGATTAATTCTGCTCAGCACACACTTGTTGTTGTTATAAATGCATCTTCAGTAGACTTTGCCGAGGACCCGTAGTAGAGCGTGCCTGAACTTATCTCTAGAATAGTGATAGATTTTCCGTCCAATTCTGATCGTGCTAGATGGGATACATTGTTTACTACGGACGACCCAACTATTTATCCAGAGTTCGACGATCTATCATCAACTATAAGGCTGTTCAGATGTGCAGATCACCACTTCTCAAGGTGTGGTTCTGTGCCAATTGGTCCCTATACTGTCAGAATACTCCAATCTAAAGATAGTTGAATACTCGTTTGTTTAAAAAACAATGAAATCACTGTCTAATCACTTAGAAAGTGGGATAAGAGT
>JZRO01000568.1:0-12171 GCA_000963465.1 Blastocystis sp. subtype 9
CCAGTTCCAGCTCTGATTCTAGTGATTAGGACTGTTTTCTGTGTTCCTGTTTTCAACAAACATACGAATTATCAACTCACTCTGGTTTTCCATCCTGGTAGAAGGGATTCGGAGGATACAGATTCTCGTTACGGAAACGAAGCTTCAACTCTGACATTCCCTTCGTCTGTTTGTAGCTTGGTAATGGTAACTTAGGACCAATATCGTTCATCCTTAACTCGCGGATCGTATACACATAGCGTTCAAAGTTATTGTTTCGGAGGTACTTCATCATCTTCTCTACATATTACCACGACAACATAGCTAGACTTCTCTTGCCAACCAAGATGTACATCCGTCTCTTCGCACTATAGTCCTATAAATCAGACACAGACACAGTCACACACCTTATGGTGGTACCACAAGTGCTCAGTCAAACGACGAATTCGTTCAGTGAGGAGAGCAACTATAGTGAAGAGAAATATCTGCATCAACTCTGCACCTCAGAAGAGCCTGTGTCATACGCTTTTCGCTGGAACTTGGCAATGATTTCCTGCTTCTTCACCTAGAGCTCAGCAAAAGAGACCAATGATACTCGATTCAGATCTGCCTGCGAGAGAGTACTAACTCCAAATGCACGCTTATATGCTTCAGGATACTCATCGAGCATCTCCTCAGGAATATGATAGAGAAAAGGCTCCGAATACTTGAAGTCCGATCGGACAGGTCGGGGTGCATCTTTCACAGCATTTGGATCTAAAATAACAAAAAACTGTAAAAACGGTACCATATGTTTTGCTGAACAAACGGAAAGGAATGTCGAGAAGAGGAGAAGCAGATCGCACCACATTTGATAACATGCTTGTTCTGAACAGAGATCCTTGAAACAACTGGGGAATTAAACCTCTCATTCAACACAATCCCTACCCTGCTCAGCATGGCTCTTCAAAACTGATCTGTTTGTTTCTCTTGCAGTTCTCAGAAGATGAAAACTATGCCCCCATTTACCTTACACTCCCGTGATTCTTTTATTTTCTTATTGGTTTTACGAATTCAAATCCAATGGGTCGTCATTCAAGAAGCAGGGATCGAAGAAGAGATCGTTCGAGGAACCGCAATCGATCTCGCCGACACCGTTCACGATCTAGGTATGTTGCTTGTATTTTATGAATTCTTATTATGCTCTGAAATTTACCAAGCATGTAAACCTAATTTATTGTATAGATCAAGTTCTTCGTCTGAACCTCGTGCCCCTGGAAATACGTTAAAGGAAAGTATGTGTCATATCGTTCTAAATTGATTAATTAGCGTTAAATGCGCTGGTTCAGCAGGCTATGAAAGATCCGACTGTAACCGGTGTTCTCCCTGGAGACAAGACAGGAGCCTCTGTAATAGTTATTTTCTGTTTTGTTTATATGTTAGGGACTTGGTTCTATGATGATGACAATTGCTGATTCCATGAGTGGTCAGTACACTGGAATCACATCGCTTTCCATTACCGGTGTTCCTGCTACGAAGACTCCTGACGAGATTTGTGTATGTCTTTTCTCTTCTCGTGAGCCGCAGAACTCCATCAACATCCTAATGAAGAGTCTCAAGCTGACAACGGGTCCCGGAAATCCCTGTTCGGGCGTGGGAATGGAAGCGAACGGTCAAACAGCCATCGCGGAGATGCGTTCTCCTGTGGAGGCGACGAACGGCTTGGCGCTCGATGGTCTCACTGTCTTCAACCACGTTCTCCTCTTCTCCCTCTCTCACCTAGGTGATGCATGTCAATCGTCCTGACAATTACACCGGACCTGACACACAACCCCCCAAACTGGACCCCAATCTGCTCCTGCAGATCTGCACAGGGAGTTACGCGGAGAAGGAGTACGAAGAGGTGGTTCGAGTGGGTCGAAAATTGCTTGAAACCTATAAAGAACCAGATCCTGAAAACGATGCAGAAAAACCCACGATTTCATCACTTCAAGAAAAAGGTTGGGAAATTGGAATTCCATAAATTGTAGAGAAAAGTGGCTATGATATTGAGAAGTGTGTCTTGATGCATAATATTCCGTGCGAACTGGAGGAATCGGAGATTTACACGTTCTGCGAGCCTTTTGGAGGGCTGAAGAAGATCTACATGTTGAAGGACAAGAACAAAAAATTCCTGGGTGATGCTGTGGCTGAGTGCGATCTGATGGCGGATTTGATGCATAGGTATCGAGAGACGCTGAACTATCAGATCGCCATGGAGGGTCTGCAAGACCTGCCCATCTACAATGACACCGTCATCAAGGTGGAAAAGCCCGATAGCAAGTGGCCAGGGTTCCCACAGCGCGTTTCTACAGTGTCGAGTAGTGGGTCGAGAGGGCTTAAGAGTAGATCCATCGCCCGTCCTGCGTCTGTTCAACATCATTTCTCTGGAAGATCTGGAGGAGGACGAGGACTACGAGGCGTTGCTGGAGGATCTGAGAGAGGGTTGCGAGAAGTTCGGAACTGTTGTGAATCTTCATGTACCTCGTGTGCAGGTTGGTGTTTAGGCTTTGAGTGATGCGCAGCAGGATGGGTCGGAAGTACCTGGTTTGGGATATGCTTTTGTCCAGTACTCGTCAGTGCTTGAAGCTGCAAAGGCAGCGAAGCTTCTCCGTTTGAAGACATTCAATGGAAAGCAGGTGCAGTTGGATTATTATCCATTGTCATTGTTCTCTCGAGGAGTACTTTTTTTTGTTGGTCATGATTTGCAGGATTACGGTGATGTTGGCGAGTTGATTTAATGTGTTAATACATTTTCTTTGTTTAAACAAATGTGAAGTGAATCATTGGCGTAAAATTGGTGCGCCAATGATCGATACTCCCTCACATTTCTTCGCATGCATTTCTGCCGCGTTTTTGAATTCCCTATTTATATTATTGCTGCAACACAATGTCTAATCCGAGAGGAAATGACACGGCTTCAAGAGCAGAAAGGATTTGTAATCGGTTACAGTCGTTGCTTGACCAGTGGGCAGATTCGATTCCATCGATATCTGTTGCATCAGGTAACACACTTATTTCGCAATTCAACTTTTTTGTTTCCACCATGAAGGAAGATGTACGAAAGGAGGAGTGGGCACTTCATGATATGCCATATCTACTAATGCAGACACTATCTCAGTTATGGGACCTAGAGGAAAACGTAGATATTCTTGTAAGTAACGGGATCATCAACTCTGTGAAAGATGTCTATCTATCTCTATCGAGTGTACTGCTTCCTCTTCAGGTGGATGTGGAAAATCGGTTTCCAGAATTCCTAGCGCTCCTTTCTACTATCGTATCTTTCTTTCTCCTATTGCATCTAGTGCGAAGCTCCAAGCGATATGTCTTCTCCAGAGCGATGGGCGAGCACCCTAAACAGTTTGCAAGAGACATTTCTCCCGCTCCTCCTAAACAATCTCACACATTATCCTAACGTTTCTGTGAGCATCCGACATGAAGCATAGACAGTCGTAGAAATCAAACGTCAGCTTTGTTTCACCACAATATCCTTATTTTCTGGAAATCCTAAAACTGTACTCAAAGTGTTCAGTATTCACTGTGCTGACTTGACTACCCTTGTGCAACAATCTCTTCTTTCTGGAGGTACGATCACCCTGATCTTCTGAATAGATTTCCCTACACAGTGTACCACCTTTGAGATCCTGTTTCGACTGTACCTCATGGCTCGTTCGTCTGAGAACACAGCCATTCTCTCTGCGATTACCTCGCAATTCCCTATCGATGTGGCAACGATGATCTCCTCTCTCCTAGATTTCGGCTGTTCACCAGAATCAGTTCATTCAGGACGCCAGAGAGATGCTCAATCAATACAACAGCCAGAATGACACACAGGTGAAAAGTCTGGCAATCGCCGACCTTCTGATCGTCACATCGAAGGCAGAAAACTCGTTGGGAACTGTTCACTGGTATCTTCAATTTATGGAATTCACAAAATAGGCTTGATTTGGGAAAAGAGACGATTTCCTGCTATCTCGAAGTGAGGCCATCTGATCAAGAAGCATCGGAACTCCAGTTGTTGAGCATTCGGTATCATTTTGATTTCACTCTGATGTAGATGGTCAGCGATTCGATCAATTGATCTGATCGATCGCGCTTTCTCCATTCGCATTCATTTTACCCCCACACCAAACACGGAGAATGACATTCTCCTCCCTTATTTGAACACGAGTGATGTTCTCTGCATTCGAGCTGCATTTGCTAACCCATCTTCGTTCGCAGAACTCCGATCTCTGCTTCAGGAACGCAGCGCATCCCTTCCTTGCCGACTGCAACAGGTGACAGCTAGTGCAAACGGGGTGACAACCATGGTTTCTGCTCCTAGAGGTCGCGGAGAGCCGTCACTAAGTCAGACAACAGGCTGCAAATCATCTGTGGTTGCTATGAAGACAGTTTCAGCCAAAAAGGAAGCCGATTCCAACGCATCCATCTTCCAACCCATCCACGAAGACCAGGAATCCATCGAAATCCCACCAACCCATCAACAAACAGAAAACGCGGTTACAGAAGAGAAAATCGAATCAGCTGACAACTCACCTCTGTTGCAAACCAGACCCATCATTTCTACTCCCAACCAAAAGTCATCCATCGCTCTTCCTCTGCCTGAAGTCACAGAGGTCCCCGCTACTCCCGACTCAGATAGATTATTCCCCAGGTGAAGCCCACCACACACAATAATCCGTAGTGCCGACTCCACTCCTAAATCAGCAACTGCACTTGATGCATTGGGATCACTGCACGCCACACCAAGTCGTACATCTGCTACCAAAAGAGAGGACAAAGAGCCGAGTGAAGTGAGTCTGCATGTTCTAACGGCTGAAACCGCTAGAGAGAATGGAAACACAGAGTTGGAAAAAGAACCAAAGGACGAATTGGACGGCAAGTCAAGTAGTGGAATGGATAGGAAGCCAAGTCTCAACTCAGGCGAGGATATCAAAAAGGAGGATGAAAATGGAGCAAAACTTGCAGAAAATCCACCAAAAAAAGCACCCAAAGCAGCATCGAAGGAACCAAATGACTCACCAAAGCAATCAACTAATAAATCAGGCCAAGGAAGTACAAGAGAGACAAAAGAGTCGCCTAAAGCAAGATCTCAATTAGCAGGATTGAGTCGAAGAGGAGGTCTTGCTTTTCTCTCTCACCTATCATCCAAACCGGTTGCTGCATCATCCTTGAAGAATCAGACAGACGATGAAAGTGAAGAAGAAAAGCCAAGGAAGACCGAACCAAAAACAACCAAAAAGACTTCAAAGAAAGCTCCAAAACGACAGTGGAAAATGCCTCCTAAACCTAAAGATGATTCTCCTGTCGATGAGACATCTACAGGCGATCACCAAATCGTAGAAAAGGAAAAGGCCCAGGAACCACCGAAAAAGGATGAAAAAGTGGAATTGCAAGAAAACAAGCCAATTGCTCGACCTCCTCAAAATGAAACTCCCAAGGAGTCATCAATATTCCAAGCCAAGTCAACCCAAAAACCGAAACCTCGGAAGCGAAATGCTGCTCCTCAGACAGCAGGGCGGAAGAAAACAAAAATGCTTCCTTCCTCTTCCCAACCAATCAAACCACCGCTTTCCGAACCCATAGAACCCATAGAGACAAGAGAAACCAAAGAGGTAAGGGAATCGGCAGAGCCAAAAGAGGCTATCGACACAACAGACGACTCTAGCGATGTTAACGATGAAGCCACCCACCTAATGACACAATTCAAGGCTATTTTGTCCACACCAAAGCTTCGAGTAACAGGCGATTCGCCCGATTCATCGCCTTCTTCGCCCCTCAGTGACTCTGACTCCGATGATCCCGGGATTCTCGCTGTACAGCAGGCACTCACAAGTGCGAACAGTCCGCTTCTCTCACCCATAGCTCTTCTCATACAGCAGAAAAAAGAGAAAAAACGACTCGTGCAGCAGAACCGAAGACAGATGGAGGGATCGATTCGAGCGGGGGCTCAAAAGATCCTGAAGGCGTCCGAGAGTCAGCTGCAAGGGATTATAGCAAAGAAGGAGCAGGCAGCTACGAAGTTGAAGCACCAGCTTGATCATGAGATGCAGGTGATCGATGCCAAACGAGAGGAGTATGAAAAGGAAATGAACGAGCGACTGGTGCAGCTGCAGAATTTGAAAGAGCAGCTAGAGGAGATGAACAGATCATTCAACTTCGAGGCGACAGCGACAGCTGTGCTGCAGCAGTGTAACAGTGAAATGAAGAAGATGCAGGAAAAAGTCAACACAGAATATTCGAGGAAGATGAAGATCATCCAGAGGAAAAATGGAATGAAGAAACGAAGTGAAATCCAGGTACACTTGAAAGGCATCTATAAAAGATAGAAGCTCATGCAGCTCACTCTCAGCTCCATTGCAGGATACGAATAGTTAGTTTCTTGTTTGTTCCAAAATTCTATTGCCAAGAAAGATTTCCTGTTCAGCTGGTGGTATCACGGTTATTTCTCAAAATCAGGGGTGGTTTTCCAGCTCACTCTTTCTCCATTTTTGCTCATAAATCAGATATGAACAGCCATTTCTTGTCTGCCGTTGCCCCTTATATTAAACAAGAGGTTCTTACGCACCAGCAACAGGTTTGCCGTCTTTACAAGCACAGTCTGAAGTGTTTGATGTCCTGGAGCACTGATCGTGATATCTTTATGGAGGAAGCGACCAAGTTGCGAAAGCGATTCCGTGATAATGCAAACCTGGACCCTAACTCTCCGTATTAGAGATTGTGAGTTTGTCTTATCGATAGCGAAGCTAAGGCTCTTCTCGAGGCTGGATTGAAGGAATATAATCAAATGGCCCACCCAGATCCTTATGTTCGTAGGTTTTGTGATACAGTGGTTTGCTTACTCCGTAGGGTCCTGGTATCCTGGTGGCGCTACATACATGCGTAACGCTCCTCCTCCATTGAATGTAACTGTTGTTTAGTGTAGCTGATGTCTAGGTGGTGTATCCTAATGGTGTTCCGAAGGAGGTACAAGAGTCTGTGGTGCCGATTCATCCTGACGGAACTCCCTATAACTGGAGACCCAACGATGATCCTATTCTTGTGGATTTCTTGGGAAAGAGAATCTTTGGCTTTTAACTTGTTTACAGAAACTGATATTATGCTACCATTACTTCTGTTTATTCACAAACAACGGTAAAAGAACTAGTGTGTATTTCGAAGAGTATTCACCAAATTCTCGCATTTGATCGACTCTTCAATCACAAACTTGTAACCCAAAACTTCAGCAACATCCTCCTCATCGATTGCACACTCTAACGCCTTTTGCAGTAGTTGCTTCATCTCATCTCGCTTATTTAGCAAGGTATCCAGCTGCAGTAGCAGCAAGTAGGCCTGCACATTCATCGGATCTTTCTGAATCGCTGTATACAGCAGATCTGCTGCCTTCTTTGTGTCTCTGCTGGCTCGCAAATAGAGACTTGCCTTGTTCACGTATCCTTTCGCAGCCGATGGATTCGCCTGGATTGCTTCATCATAGAGATTGAGCGCATTAAGGTACTGACCCTTCATCAGATACATGTCACCGCAAGCGTTCAGAATCTACTCATTACACATCACCAACACGCCCACATCCACATTGTTTGGCTCCAGTTTTCTCGCCTCCTCTATGGTTTTGATTGCTCTACACATTACCACTGTCACGTGGACATACTTATCACTGTCCGTTTCTCCATAACACATCGTCAAGTACATCAGCGCGCACGAATTTGGCTTGATCGACAGACTCTTCTCGAATTCCTACATGTCAAAAAGACCCTTCCGCTCACCTCGATTGCTTCAGGGATCTTGTGGATGAAGTGGAATACACTGCCTCTAGCAATGTGCAGGTCCGATTCATTAGGATACATTTGAACACCCTTATCCGCAATTTTCATAGCAGCTTCAGGATCCCTATTTACTAGGGCTGTTGCGTACTTCACATAGAAATTAACCCAATTTGGATTAGGGGACATCTTATCACCCTTGTCCATTAACTCGGCAAAGAGAGTCAGAGCATCATCGTACTCTCCCAGGAGCATTTTGAAGGTCGCTTGTTCCAGTTTAGCTGCAAACAAGTTGTGGCACATATTCTCAGGAAGGGCCGCTTTGTCAAAGTCAGCGATGGCCTCTTTATAGGCACCTGCTTCTTTCAAAAAACCTCCTCGCATAAGATACAAATCACCCAGTGAGAGCTCGCCTTCAGTATAGTTGATGATTTTCTGGGTCAGCTCGATTAAGGACCAATTGTTTGGATTGTATCCATTCTTCACTTCACTGGAAAAGTAACTCAAGAAGGTCATAAAATGACTCTTTGGAGGGAACGGGCGTTTCTACGATAACAGCAGAAAAATGGAATTCACATAATTGGGGTCCTTTTTCCTTCGCTCCATTTCACGAGCAGCTAAGCGAAGCCCGATTGACTGCTGCAACGAGTTCATTTTCTGATGCACAGTTTCGGGAATGTTCTTGTAATCAACTAAGAAGGTGTACATTGTGAGGTCATGCAACGCCTTCTCTTCTTGACCTTTCTGGAGGTAGATTTCAGCACGGTTCTCGTACAGTTTACCGTCCAGAGGGAAGAGGTTGATGCATTCGGTGCTATCACCAATTGCTTCATCTATCTTCAACTAAAAATAACCAGAAAAGAGAGGAGAAACAGAGAAAAGGTAAGCCTGAGCACGGCCTGAGAAGAAAATTTTCCGCTTCTCAAGATCGGTCATCCCAACCAATTTGATTCCTTTCGAATAACATTTTATCGCCTGTTCATTACAAAACAATCAATATCACACATTTCCAAAGGCATTTAACGCCATGTAGTTCAATGCCATCGACAGTGCTTTCTCTGGTGTAGTGATTACAGATACATCCACGTTGTTATCTTCGATTACTGCTCTTGCAGGTTGGAAAGTGGTAGAGGTGGGTAATTCCTTCTTTTCCTCTTTTTCCGGCTTCTGCTTTTGCTGTCTCTTTTTGTAAATCAGCAAGGCAAGGGCGGAAACGACTGCAGCAGCAGAAACAAGAGCAGCCACTGTTTTCTTATCTACTATTTACTGTGTGTATTACTCAAATACTATCCATCTTTTCTATTATTCCTGGAATAACTGTTACTACGAATTTAAAAAGAGAAGGGCCTAAAACTGGAGGTACTACTATTCCATAGGTATAAAATTCAGGGATTAGGCGATATATCTCTCATCGTTGACCGATTAAGAGTTGTTTTCCTTTTTGCAATCGTTCCAGCGTTCCATTTGGTAGTTTTATGTCTGGAAAGGTGTTAGAATGTATTTCATGTTTCGAGTCGAATATGAAGTTGCTCCTTGCTTGTTGTTAACATATCTATATTTCTTTTTGAGATTGAATGACAGTATTATAGAACTGTTGAGCTTTCTTATTCTACAAAATGCATTTTCTTATTTAAACTACAGGAAAGCAATAGATTGCAGTGTTAGTAGTGTTCTACTGCTCGGAATCCATTCTTATTGTTTAATAAAAGTGATTCACTGGATACCTCCGAAAAAAGTTCTTATATAAGACACTCCACTACAAATTTGAATTGCACCCGTTTCCTGTTCATCCAAACAATGCTGCTAGCCTTCTCGTTCATGAAACAAACAATGTGTACTATTGCTTGGTCGGAGGATTACTTACATAGACACCCTCTTTATACATCATAGCCAAAACCTCGCTGTACTTGTTTCTAGAAACGAGACGCTTCAGCTTCATCGTAGGAGTCAGCATTCCATTCTCCACAGTCCAGTGTTCACAGTCTAAGTAGATATTCTTCACCTTCTCGAATCCACACAACTTCGAAGCATTCGCCACCTTCGTCATCTCATCAAACACCAGTGCCTTCACCTCCGGTTTCTTGCACAGCTCCGCAAAACTGATTCCCTCCTCTGTCATCCCATGCTCACGCATGCATTCTCGCAGGTGATACTCGCTCGGGATCACGACAGCCACCAGGAACGACTGATAACTGTCGCCGTACACATAGATATTCCCCACCAGCGGACACCCCTGATACACCCCTGTAACCTTGTCAGGACTGATGTACTCGCCCTGCGACAGCTTGAAGATGTCCTTCTTTCGGTCCACGATCTGCAGGCCTCCGTACTGATTCCAAATCGCAATGTCTCCGCTGTGGTACCATCCGTCCTTATCGAACGTCACCGCATTGATCTCGGGTCGGCGGTAGTATCCTTTGATCACGTTGAAGCCACGGAAGCAGGCTTCTCCACGACCGTCGCACGGAATTCCTTCAGAAACCACCTTCCCCTCGCTGTCCACCACTCTTCCATGTACCTTGTCTGTGATCAAATACCCCATTTCGGGCACCGAGACCAGCTTTGCCTCCATGGAGCGAATCGGACATCCACAGTGGTCAAACGTATTGAAGTCCGTGGGCAACGACACGCAGGCACCTCCGCTTGTCTCCGTAGCCCCCAAACCCTGCAGCACGTTCGTCCTAAGAGTGAAATGCATCCTTTAAAGAGACAGAAATAGAACTCGCAAGAAGAGCAGGTTTTCCGCGGTGATGGGAGCAGAGCCGGTGACCATCGCTCGCACGTTGTCAAGTCCCACCTTCTGTAAAATGGGCTTGAAAAGAACCGAGTCCCAGAAGGGGCAATGATTCGTGTTCGACTCCATGATCGTCCGTTTCTTGGTGTTGAAAGCGAGGTTGAAGACGGAGCGACTGACCACATCCTTATGAGCGACCGACTCTTTGACCTTGCTGATCACTCGGTCGAGAACTCGAGGCACCGACGCGAACACAGAGGGCCGCAAGGCCTTGAAATCGTCTACGATCTTCCTCGTGTCGCCCTGAGAGAAGCCGATTCCCATTCCGTCGGAGATGCAGGCGGTCTGCATGAAGTGTTCGAAAACGTGGGCCATCGGCAGATAGGAGATGTAGTAGTCGTTCTTGCCGAAGTGGCTCATCTGGTCGATGTACCCCTTGCATACCGCGCCCACCGACACGAGGTTCAGATGGGTGATCACCGCTCCCTTCGGCACGTCGGTCGTTCCGGAGGTGTAGCAGATCATGCAGATGTCGTCGCCCTTCACCGAAGGGAGCGCTGGCTCCGGGAGACTCTTGCCCTCCTCGAGCAGAGCGTCGAACGAGTAGAGGGCGACGGAGTGCTCGTCAGCCAGCTGGCGCAGCTCGGGCGTGATTTCGCCGCATGCCTGATGAGCAGAGAGAGAAGAACCGTACGATGATCACGTTGCGGAGAGACTTGTACTCCGCAGGACTGTCTGCGATGCTGCGAAGGAGGAGGGCGGCGGAGGCAGGGCTGCAGAGGATCGTCTTCAACTCGGCTTCGTCGCACACATGACTGAGTCGAAGGCGAAGAGGGAAACCTACGCTATGGCCTCCACACCCAACGTATCGTAAAGAGGAACGACGGTACCGTTGAGACGCCACACGGCAAACTGAGAAAGAAGGAGAGGCATGGAGTTGTGCATGAAGTGACCCAGCGTTTGAATCTACTTCGAAAACTCTGCTAGCACCTACGGGAGTGCCGTCGGACCGCTTCTCGAATCCCTGGGTGGTTGAAAGGAAATCATACTTAGCGAGAGCACGACTGTAGGCATCGATTCGCTTCTTCGACTCCTCGTAGCTTAAGGTAACGAACCACAAGCAAAGCAAACTCCAAAAAAGTGTACGGCTGTGCCTCACCATTGACAATAGGCCTCCAACCAACAAAATTAGCATGCGGATCGAGGTTGTATGCATACCTACATGTTAGAATCAATGCACGACCTAACATGAAATTATCCAACAGTGTATTCACTTCGGGACTGTAGGACTTCTCTAGCTCCTTTACTGCAGCCTTGTGACGTCGTATCGCTCCCTGGACATCATGCAACACTAATGATGGTACGGATCCGACAGCAAGATCTTCCGTATTCGGAAGGACTACAGAGAAGGATTCGGGATCTTGCACTGCACTTGCACATGTACCCATGGTTTTTAAAATAATACTATGAAAAGACCATTCCAGAATATTCTCTCCCCAATTCTATGCGTATAAAATGCAGAGAAGGGCATAGCATAAGTCTATTCACACTCCAACACTATGGCTGCAACACAGAACTATCAACACTGTATTGTTCAACAAACAGTTAGGAAAAGACACATCTTCTTAGAAATTGAAGAAACTATCCATCACCCAGTTTCCCCACACCTACTCAAAA
>JZRO01000570.1:0-28815 GCA_000963465.1 Blastocystis sp. subtype 9
GAGAAGAAGTGAGTGATTCTAGTTGGTATTGATTCATAGATTCCTTGCAAAGAATACTCATTTGGGTGAATTGGGTAATATTGGTGCCCATGAGGCTCGCCAGATCATTTTGGATAGTTATTAAACCTCTTTGTTGAAGAAATGAAGTAATAATGGAATCAATAGGAAGAATCATTAACCATTTGAATGATAATCATGACATATCTCTTTCAAGTGTGATTTGAAATAGACATAACAGTGATTGTTAAGTAGTGAATATTTGTGATTATCAAATCCACATTTAATAGAACTGTAAGTATGTACCTTTCAGAGGAGCACAAACAGTATGAATAAATATGGAAAGAACAAGAAAGAGTGAAGAAGTGGCAGAAAATAATATCCATTTGACTCTGAATTGATAGAATCTGAAGATCCCAAAAATATAGAATAATAAGCTTAACAAAAATCCCAATCACATTGATGTTAACTGATAGTACTACAAAACCATCCAATGGTTCACAGAGTGCAGTTAGTCCTGGCTGATAAACACTGATCCTGCACCAAGATACTACATTGCATTCCAAAAGCAGCTATGCTCATTCTCCACCACGTTATCCTTTTTTATCCTTCCTGTAGAGATGTAGGAAACAATCTTATTAGATTCTAGAAGTCAGATAATCTCCCAATGAAAATAATGACTATTTTTGATCAACTCTTTCCACTGTTTCTTTTATTCATTTATCTATGGAATTTTCTGAAGTGTATGTCCTTTTTTTGTACTCTCCTTTAGGTCAAAGAGAATCTTGGCTCCAAAGAGAGCAGAAATCAGTAACACGCTGACAAGTGATGCATTGTGCAATCCTCGTGATGAATCTCATCCTAAACGTCCTCATCTGCTTACTGTTGCTGAGAATGTTCTTTGCTGGAAACATCTCCAGCCTTTTATTGAGAAATTTAGTCATCTTCATCCTAATGATAACATGTAGTTATTTCCAGTTGAGTTCATTATAGGTATGCATCCAGTTATGATGGTCGTGACTATTTGAAAAAGAGCTTTGCCAACTATCTTTCCTCGACTGTATTTCAGACTGCTATATCGGAGAAGGATATTTTAGTCGTAGCTGGCTCTGGTGCTGTAATGGATATTATGGGAACTGCATTGCTTAATCCAGCAATGGATGGAAATCCGGCAGATGCCTTCATTTGTATTAGTATTTGTTCTGTGTCATATAGGCATTACACCCTGTTATAATTCGTTTAATGTCAATTTCACTCTTCGAAATGGTGGCGTGATGTACAAGGCGGATACAATGAGCAACAAGTTTGTGATTCCTATCCTGTTTAATGTTAGCTATATTGTCACTGACGAGATACTCGAGGCTGCTTATGCAGAGGCTGTAAAAGACAAGAGAAAGGTGAAAATGCTCGTATTTACAAATCCTAACAATCCAACCGGTACTGTGTATTCAGAGGAGGAGATGCGTATTGTTTTGTCCTTCTGTCGTCGTCACCATATCCATCTTGTTATAATCTCGTTACTGTTTTATGTTTAGTTATCGGATGAGATTTATGCTCTCTCTGTGAAACCTGCTTCGGAAATGGTTTTTATTGACACTGGATTTTATTGTAGAAAGAAGGGGAGAATCGCTTTATATCTTTTGCAAAACTCTTGGAAAATGACCCAGTTCAAGACGATGTTTCTATTGTATTTGTGATAGTTTCTTTTTATTATTAGCTCTGGGGATTCAGTAAAGATCTGGGTCTCTCCGGTTTCCGTTTGAGTGTATTGGTCACCCGGAATAAGGAGTTGCATAGTGTATTAAATGAGCTCATTCATTTCTGCGAAGTTCCTGCGAATACGCAGAGTTTTGCTAGTAATGTATTGCTTTATTCATTTGATGATCGCAAGATGCTGGAAGATAAGCAGTTTATGGAGGAGCACGTGGCGTTACTTCAGAAGCAAGTCTTAGATATGCGCAATTTAATGGAGCGTGAGTTGGATCGAATGAAGATTCCATATTGTAAGGGTATCGCGGGGTTCTTTGTTTGGATGGACCTTCGCGCCTATTTGAAAGAGGAGTCATACGAAGGAGAGCAGGAGCTGTGCAAGTGGCTGTTCGAGCATGGTAATATTATCGTCGCTCCAGGAGCCAAATACAACTCCAGTCAGCCTGGCTGGTTCCGATGGATCTTCACCTGCTACGAAGAGAAGGAAATGATGGCAGCTCTTCAAGGTCTGGAGAAAGCTCTAAAAGAACGTTCGTAATTTGTTTGATCAAACACATTATACTTTATCGACATTCTTTGCCAAAGGAGACCTCTCACGCACATTCATTCTTCGTACACGCTGAGCATTCTTACGGTCCTTCTTCTTGCAGCAACAGCATGCGATTATGATAATAAGCACTACTACAATGACGACTCCACCAATAATATAATAGAGCATCATGCTAGGAGCAGGAGCGGGAGGCTGGGTAGTAGGAGCAGGGGGCTGAGTGGTAGGAGCGGGAGGTTGAGTAGTGGGAGCAGGGGGCTGAGTGGTAGGAGTAGGAGGCTGAGTAGTGGGAGGTTGGGTGGTAGGGGGCTGAGTGGTAGGAGGTAGAGTAGTGGGAGGCTGAGTAGTAGGGGCCTGAGTAGTGGGAGGTTGAGTGGTAGGAGGCTGAGTGGTGGGCTGGGCAGTGGGAATACCAGTGGTAGGCTCAACACTTGGAGTCGAGCAACCAGTAGAGTCAACATAGGGCAACTCCATCTCTTCCTCCTCTATCACAAAAGAAACAGAACTAGATTTAAAGTTAAATCCCATCAAAGTAGAATTGCCAAGACCCGCTTTCACGTCCGCAAATGGATCTTCTCCTTCAGCATCAGTACAATTAAGCGTACTAAAGATGACACCACCTGAAAGTACTTACGTTACATCGTACAACTGACCAGGTACTAAAGTTTCAGAACAGTTAAGCATCTGACTAAGAAGTTCTGTAGCCTTTATATGGGCTGTATTGAATGTTGCGTTATATGTCTTTTGAACATCATTGGAAGGAGCAAGAGTTATGCCCATAACAACTCCAATTATCTCGGCCTCACTAATACAGGTGTCACCTCCAAACATGTTAAGAGTAAAATCCAAAGAAGTAGGGTCTGTTTCAGGAGCACCATAAAACGTAGAATTCATCATCATTGCTACAAGTCACTCAAAAGATTAGTGTTTACCCAAAATAGTTGCATTAACACAGCCAGTTGAATAAAAACCACACACTATACGTTACACAACATAAACATAATGAACAGTGCTCTCCCTCATTTGAAGAGGAGTTAACAACATAATCTGAGTTCTTAAAAGCCTCAATGCTTCTAGAAATCAGTGACTTCACACTGGTGGAAGAGGCTATAGTTACTAGCAACACAAAAAACAACAAAGACTTGGTGTTCATAATAAAAAAATAATAACGAAAATTTGTGGTACGTTCTAGGGAGTTTCACGACAATTATAACTTGAATATGTCTTTGACTCATATCTGTTGCAGAGCTCTACCAGGTCATCAGATTCCATTCATAACGTAAATATACATTTTCTTCATAACATACTATACTTTGTTTGAATAAACTTCATAGATGTAACGTACTTATATTTGCATGCTATTTAGAACCACTATTTTGCACTCCACAAAAGTCTTCAATGTCACTTCCTAAGACGTTTGATAAATCTCTTTTCAATCACTCAATCAAACTAGTTGCCCTGAGCGTCAGAAATACCGATTGCGAAAGAGTCAGGTAGTCATGGGACTTTATCTAAATAAGAGAGATTTTTTCCAGCTATTTATTTCACTTTCCTCGACTTAGAAATATTCTTGTTGATAGCACTGATCATTCACGACGATTACTGCTACTAAATCAGAATATTACTGACCCTTCATTGTCACAACTACCTAGCTCTCTCTCTACGTTAGTAAAGCAGCGCCAGGACGTCAAGATCGTCTCTCAAACACTTACTCTCGACTATAATTATTATTCTGCGAGTGAAGTATTATCCTCAGCTGTTTTTGAGTAGGTTTTATCCCGACTTCTTCCTGCTGGTTGTGAAATACCCAAGTCTTTTGAGCGTGTGGGGCATCTTTTACGGCTGAATTTGAACGAGGACCAGCTTCCATTTAAATATATAATTGGCCAGGTCCTGTTGGATAAAGTTCCACTTTGTAAGACTGTGGTGAATAAGGTGGGAAATGTTGGTTCTACGTATCGAACGTTTGACATGGAAGTAATCGCGGGAGAGGACAACACCCTCGTCTCGGTGAGTGAGAACAACTGCCACTTTCGATTCGATTTCAGTCAGGTGTACTGGAACTCGCGTCTCCAGCACGAGCATGCTCGTCTGATTCATTCGTTTTCGGCTGAGGATGTGGTAGCTGACATGTTTTGTGGAGTGGGTCCTTTTTCCATTCCCGCGGCAAAGAAGGGATGCACAGTGCACAGCAACGATCTCAACCCGTCCAGTTTCTACTATCTCAATCACAACGTGGTCTTGAATAACGTCGGTCTCGCTGTTCTGTCTTACGTGTAGGTCGAGCGTAGAGTCACAACGTACAATCTGGATGCTGCTCACTTCATCTCTCTCCTCGTAGCAAAGAATATCCCGCTCACGCAGATCATCATGAACTTGCCTGCATCGGCAGATCGTTTCTGTGCAGAGTTTCCAACGCTTTTTGCAGTACCTGTTGGGTCCTGTTAATAGATAGCACTATAACCATCCACTGCCTACCGTGCACTGCTACATGTTTAGCACTGCTATCGATCCCGTCGAAGAATCCAGACTTGTAGTGATTGCTCTTCTCTTCTATGTAGCGGCTTGGACGGATCCTACAGTCTCCTCTTTATCCCAGTACAACTATGGGTCGGGAGATTCGAGACGTTTCTCCAAGGAAAAGGATGACACTTATTTCGTTTAAACTGACCAAAGACATGTTGCGGTAGTTTTTTAGTGTGTTCACTTTTGTTGGTGTTTGTTATCACACTTAGTGACTGTTTAAGTCGTATCGGACTATTCTAAGACTCATAAGAGACCATTTCAAGGATCATCCACGCCGAGCTTAGCTCAGTTGGTAGAGCGTTAGACTGTAGTGGCTGCTCCGCAGCAATCTAAGGGTCGCTGGTTCGATTCCGGCAGCTCGGATTTTTGTTTTATTCAACAAACACTACTACTAAGCCATATCTGACAACTAGACAGTGAGACAGCAAAGTAACTCGAACCCATTTCTTCACATCATTTACATACTTCTCATCTTTCCCACTAACATTTGTAACAGTATACGGAGACTTGATCACAACACTTCCTCCAACCACAATAGAGTTTCCATCCCACTCGCAGACATCCCTACAATCAAGTGAAATACACAGTGACCACAGTTTTGACAAGTTTGCAAAAACGTAGTTGCCATAGGGTGAGTTCTGGGGTATCTTCCGAGTACGCATCTCCGCCTCCACCGCTTTCTACAGAACATGGGGAAATGATACGAATCACTTCTTTTTTACTTATGGAGACATCTGAGACATTTGGAAGCACAATATCCTCCATCTTTCCCCTCTTGATGATTTTCACGTCTTTGATGTAATCTGTCTTGAGCATAACGATATCGTACTCTTCCTCACCCTCGATTTTCTTCCATTCATGTGAAGGAAACTTGAAATTTTTCCAATCTACTAGAAAGGATATTTAAAACCAGAATTCCAGAATTTCTGTCATAGCAGTAAATCTCACCACAGATTGTTTCATTATATGTTGTCACTACTTCAATCGTGTTACCAATCAGATTTGTGCTAATACTCATCTCCTTTCTACAAATTATAAATGCAGCTGTTACAGATCTACTACTTTGCTATTCGAAATGTCGAATGGTAAGTGAGAATAAGACTTTCCAAGTTTATTCTTTACCGCGGTTTTTTTATCAATATGATCTATTCAAATCTGGGAGCATACTCTTTTTAGAGTAGTGATCCAGATCTGTTTCCACATGTTGTCGCTGGTCATACTTTTTGTCTTACACAGATTGTGGGAAAAGCCCAACAGTTCGGTTGAATGATCTGTCTCCCTTCTGTATGTGGCACCACCTCTTCGGCAACTGTATACTGTGACTGACTGAGTTAGACATTCTTTTCAACAAACAAATGTACCCTTAATCCTGCTTCTCCTTCTCTCCAGCGAACATGAACACGTACACAAACAATACAAAACCAGCCATGATCACCATAGCACTAAACGTCACCTACTGACCGTACAACAACTTCACATAGTATGGATATGCTGCCAAAATGAAGCGAGGGAACTCATTGTGTTTAAACGGGCGAATGCTCACCTGCGTATTCTCGTTGATGAAGGACACTCCCTGGCGCTGGTAGAAGAGTCGGAATTTGTAGACACCGTACACGTCAGGGACATGGATGATCTACATCTCATTTCCATTCCGAGCACCGACTGCAGAGTAATCACCGTTGTCCTTCTCCGCACAGTAGGTCAGATTCTTGCGAACATACGGATTCAACATCACAAACTCCACCTGAAGATCATCTGCCTACGGTCAACACGATCCGAAAAACGAACCACGTAGGGCTTCCACTCGTTTCCGTCCCATTCCTGCACATTGACAGAGTACAGCAGCTCGTCCTTGATTCGGTAGACCACGTTGTTGCCAGCCACCTCCGGTTCGCCATAGCTATCCGTCATCGCTCCACCTCGCATCTACTGTGATGTCGGCAGATTCGGCTTCTGCACTTCCTGCACCAGGATCTCGTGGTTGCGATCGACCCGATCCTCCTCACGGATGTACTTGTAATGCTCGATGTTCTGCGCTCGCAGATAGCCCGAGAACTTGCACAGCCCTGCATGTCAACGAGGACGCATCGCATACAGAGAGACAGCTGATCGCCCAGCACCTGATTGTCAGCGTTCTCGGCGTAGTAGGAATCGCTGAAGAAGTCCAGGGAACCCGAGATGACGAAGCGGTTGTTATGGCGTGTTTGGACAGCAGCGATCAGGACGATATTCTCTGCGTAGTTCTGACTGACGCCCTTGTCACCTATGGACGTTGTGGCATAGTCGCCAGCGACCACAGGCATCGCATAGACGTTGTTCGGGTCGATTCGCATCCCCTTCCCCTTATAAGTGACAGACCCAGAGCGAGTGGCAAGATCTCCAACCAGACGAGAGATCTACAATCAAGAGAGACACCCTGCAGTACCTTCAAATAGTTGGTAGTCTGGAATTTGGTGTGCTCCATATTCCCAGGCTCCGACACTGCTGTGAAATGATCAACAACAACACTGCCCTTAGGATCGATCTCCACTCCAGCATACCCCGCAATTCCACGGACAAAGCTAGATGGATCCGAAGAAAACATCACAAATATGCTGCCATGGAAATCAAGGAAGCTACGGAAGGTCTTTGAATTTAAACTATTGTATTTTTTATCAGACTCGAGTAGTAGAAAAATATCATCATATTCAGATTCACCATACTTTATTATTTCAAAAGAATCGTCCACAGTCACAAACGACAGTTGGCATCCCTTCTCTATCATAATTAAACCACACGAAGGCGAGATACCTCTCAAGTTAGCAAAGAACAATGAATGAGATTTTTTGAAGTCATTGTTCTCTAGAACGACAAGCACGTTCTTTCCAGGAGTTGGATAGACAGTGGCAGCAACAAAAGTGGCAAGAAAAACCAACAGTACAGCCTTCATTTCGAGAAATTGAGTCTTGTATCGAGTGCAAAAATTGGACCTATTTTTAGTATCTCAACAGACAAGTGATGTGCTGTTCGCTTTTTTTGGAGCATGCAAATTTTCTGCTTAAACGAGGTATGAATCTTCAACTCTTTTTGTTAAAGAATGATTATAGATATTGAATTCAGTAGCATGATAGTGAGACTCTAAACTGTGCATGATATACAAGTGACTAGTTATTTTCCAATCCTGTGTCTGTCAAACGATTTCTAAAAGTTTCTTGTATCTTCATTCCAGTTATAATCATTATCCAGTGCACAATTCGATTCAGAGTAATGTAAGATGGAATACTCGAATAGTAGACTCTTTTAACAAGAATGAGTATCGCATATTGCTCATAAGTATATTCTCACATTGCTAGTAAATATATCACAATCTCCAAACTTCTTCTAGCCTTTCTTACACAACTAATAAAACCGCGGTTAACATAGGAATGTATGTGCTCAACAGCAATGTCTTCCTTTCGAAGGTTTCTTCCCCTTGGCTCGCAGGTAGGAGCTTCGGGAAATGCAAGACTCTCTGGGACTAAATCTTGGCTTTCTGGACAAAGTCTCATTTCTACAGGATGCAGTGACCTAGATGCTGCTCTGGGAGCTGGACTTCCTTTGGGTTCTGTAACAATTATAACGGAGGACTTATACAGTAACCAAATGAAAACGTTTGAAAAGCTGTTCATTTCTGAAGGGATTCACTCCAAACAGCAAGTGTTGATTATTTCTTCCTTACCAAAGGAGTTGTTAGACAGATTCATATCAAAACTTCCCAGTCGAAAGGATATTCCAAAGCCAACAAAGGAAGCACCAAATCCTACCTCTGTCACTAGTACAGAATCGGATTTCCCATTGATCAGTGCTTTCTCTAAGCCACTGGGTAGTAAAAGACCATGTAAATTCACTTTCACTTCGTTAACACAATAGACGGAACGGATAAGGAGGAGTTCTGCCACTCGTTTGATTTGAGTAAATGTGAAGAGGATGCGGGGTTGCTGTCTACAATCATCGCTGTGCACGTCGATGAAAAGGACACTGTTCGAACTGTTCTGTCTGCAGTCCAGTCATTCGCTAGACTGTGCTCACAGCGGTCCTCTGTAGGACGCATCGTGTTGGACATTGCGGAATACTGCGGCTCTGATGTTGCTCCGTCGGTTCTGTTCAACTGTAGACAACGCTTGCGATGGAACTCTTCTCGCGCCTTCGTCCCTGCGTTCGGTCGAGTAACTGCGCTCTTCTGGCTCTCTTGATGGGAGAACTCAATGATAATAGAGCGCTGCGCTTTGGAGACTGTGTCATTCGTCTCCAGCCATGGCAAGGTAGTTGTAAAACTCGAATCCAATAGATAGACATCAACCCTCCGGGCGAATTCCGCGACACGACCAGCCTTTTACACATTTTACGTCTTCCTTCCTTGCTATCTCTCTACAAGAATCCTAGGAGCATATTTATATATGGAGTCAAGAGGACGCTTCATTCCCTGCGTCTCTCTGAACTTCGGATTCCACCACAGGGTGCTTGTATGGAACTTTTTTAGTAGCAGCTTTTTTGTTGTTTGTTGATTACACACACATCTGCTTTCTCTCCACGTTTAATGTTTTGTGTGTAACTGTCACTCACTGTCTGCATCGAGTCATTGTGCCCACTATTAGTCTAGAAAAACGCAGTATTTCATTGTCGATTCGTTTATTTCCTATCTCCACTTAACAGAACTATCAAATGATAGAGAGCACATCCATATAATCTATTCTTAGAACTGCGAGTTTCAATGCTTTTGAAAGGATATTTTAAATGGGATATATCAAAAGAAATTGATATTAATATCGGTGAAAGCGCCACTGTTTCTGATCTTCGCTCTGCAGTGTCTGTAGTCCTTGTATGTAATCTCCATAACTTAGAATTATACTCATCGAGATGCACAGCGTGTTATAATTTATATCAATGATTCCATTGCAAGCAATGATGTTAAGCTTTGTGATTTGGCGATTTGTGAAGGCAGTTCGTTTCAGTATGATGTAACATTGGTAAAGCGATTCTATACTTTTGACTATAACGGAAGAAAACTAAAACCTGAGATTGATGTAGACTCAACAATTGGTGATATTGAAACGTTGATCGCTATGGTTTTTTTGTTATTCTTCACTCATCAGTAGAAACTCCCAGATCTGCGGAATACCAAGTTCCAGATGAGTTGCAATGGCGTTTTACTGGATGATCAATCGAAACGGATTGATGAATATCGAATATCAATTACTGACATTATCATGGTGGAGATTTGCGTAGTCGATATCACTGTAAACCTCCCCACTGGGAACGAGAAAAAATACACTATCTACCGAAATAAGACGGTGGCAGATCTGAAAGAGCAAATCGCTGTATAGACTTTTTTCCACTCTCACCTAGTCTTCTCTCTTCATTGCTCCAAACTACCCCTCTCTTCTGAACAATGGAAAACCGTTAGATGATGCAACTGCGATCCAGTCAATCGATCTCGACTCCGCGTCGATTTTCTGTTCAATTCAGATCGAGATTCTGCTCCCAAACAAGGAGAAAGCCACCATTTTTTGGGACATCGCATCAAATCTGAATGCCACGATTGACTTTCTCATCACCTCTCTAATCTCCGTCTTCTCTCCTCTCTCCTTTGATCTGTAGAGCGAGCAAATCACCCTTGCTCCCAACGAAACACTCTCACTCTACAACCATGACGATCTCATCAATCCTTCCACTCCTCTTCTTTCTTTTTTGAAACTCCCAAATAGTGAAATATCGGCGAGAGTGTTAAATCGCTTTTCAAATCTCGCTATCATGATTCAACATGATAAATCTCGCCGGAAATTAGTTCTCACACAAGATGTTCCGATTTCAGTTCTTAAGCAAAACTGTCTAGTAATTCCGCTTGATGCTTGATTATCATAGGATCTCTACAGTTTGAATGCACTCAATACGCGGTTGTTTTACAATGGAGTCGAACTCATGGATGACAAAAACCTTAGTTATTATGGAGTCTATTCTACAACATTCCTATTTATGACAACAGAAGAGGAGGTGCAAAAATTGTTATTTTTCTGGAATACCTGAATAGTAGAGATCCTCAAGCATTGAAGCAGGAATTCCACTCATTGATTCATTGCAAAACAGGGTCAAAATCAAGGTTATTGCATTGCTCCAAATGGTTGTTGGAGTGTTTCCACAAGGATTTACTTTCTCGGAAAGAGTTCTATGACTGTGTGGAGGATATTTATCATTGGATGTCTAGCTGCCGAGATGCTTCGTTGATTTCTGCTCTTGCAAAAATCCTAACGTGTCTGTTTGAAGGTTCGTTTATGAAGTGAAAGTAATTGCTAGAAAAAGCGGATTTCCCGCGAGTAGATAATGCAATTCGTCAAGTGATGTCAGGTCTGACGTTTATGTTAAGCAAAGCAACATATGAAGGCGTTCCTTATTGTGTGGATTTAATTGCTCGTATTTTTTCACAAGGTATAAGAATGAAGTTCTATGAATGGTAGATAGTAATTCAATCATGAACTCTCCGTGGAGTAATGCTTTCTTTTATCAATTATATTCGATGTTGTATATGATTGGCACAATTCCAGAGGAAGTTTCGTCCAGTTTGCAGCAACTGTTGATTGTTCTGGAAGCAATGCATGCGAAAGACCAGACCTTAGAGTTTAAGAATGCACTTACCCCCGAAAAGCTCTTCCTTAATCGATATCCTGAGCTTGAACAGGCATTTCATCCTATAGCAATGGGATTACTGGAAACGATGAATGATGCTCTTTCTGTAAATTATATTTTTGAACACTATTTTGATGACATCGATATTGTTACAACGATTATTAAGCGAAATGCTATTTTGACGTTGATCCAAGATAAATCATCACGTACAAAGTATGCTAAGACATTGGTTGTTCCTACGGTGAAATGTCTCAATACCTTTCATCATCATGATGAAATCGCGCCTTATTTTGCCACTGTACTCGCCATTATTTGCTCTGATAATTGTTCTTCTTTTACCTACATTTTAATTTTAGGGGAAGTGATTGGAGAAGCTTTGGTGGAACAGGATTTGATGTTGACGGTCATTTCGTTGGTTCGACAATTTTCGGAATCCTATCTTCGAAACGTGTTCCTATTTATTCTTTCTCAACTCGCAAAATGTATTGTTTTACACTTTCCTAATAAATAGCTACTTTTCCGCGTAAATTACTCATTGAAAATCCCGATATTTTCTTGCCCTCTTTAAGTGATGGAAATGTGTTTAATCCACGCACTTCCTCATTTTCGTCAAATCCTCGTGGTTCTAAATTACTCATCATTTTTGAAAGTGTATGGGGAATCGATGAAGGACCCAGGGTTCCCCGTGATCGGATGTTATCAGTGTTAGCGATGCTAGCACATCACTGTATATTTCGACTGTAATAGTGAAATGTAGCTATCTCTTCTATGTTGAACGAGATGATCCCTGCAGTGGACGAAGCAATTGACTCAGTCTTGAGTCAAATCCGAGCAAATCCAAACTATGAGAATCGGTCTGAGTTTTGTCAGTCTGTTGCAGGATATTATAATAGTTTAATCACGGATATTCAGGCAAATAGTGGAGCACTTTATTTTGATGGAACATTGAATCCACAGTCTCTTAACTTTATTGTATTTTTTATCCAGAATTCAGATATTCCAGAAATATGGAAGAATTCTGTAAATTATGATAAGTGGCTTCCATTTTTTCTTTCTATCGTAAAAGACTTATATCTGATGAAAGATAAAACAACAGATGGTAAGAAAATGGCATCAGATTGATTTCTAGTTCAATTGTATGAGCCTTATCTATTTAAATCAAATCTTTTAAAAGCAACAATTCGTTGCATGCGTTTTTCAATGACTTGGGAACGAGAAGATCAAGTGAAATCGTTGATATCCGTAGTGTTGGACATTGACCGAATATGTAACAACATCCAACTCCATGAAGTGTAGATCGAAATGAGCTTGAAACAATTGCTTCTGTTTTACTCCCTGAAATGTTATCTTTGCTGCAATCGCGGAAAGCGAAAAAATACTACTCTAATGTATTTGATTTTTGTGCAAGATCTCTTGTAAACTGTAACGAAACGTCGGTTGTTTAACAATAGATTCGTTATACCAGCAATTCTTGGCAGATGGATTCGATTTCTTTATTGAATACATTGAAGAGTTACAAAGCAAAAACGAAAAGTATGAGACACTAGTTATTCAGTTCATGGAGCGATTTGGATTTATCCGTTTGTGTGGCTATGAAGATTCATTGTAGATACGCCTGATTCCCTCATTCGTGCGATTGTATTGGGTTATTCCATGATTGCTGGATTTCAATACCTGGATAACGAGGTTGTTCAGATTGCTAGAGAGATCGTAGAGATGGAGGAGTGGGATGACGACATCGACGAGGACGATAGGAGGATCGTTATCGAATGTTTCCATACTGTTAGAAAGAACTCTACTCTTTTGCCTGAAGACAAGGTTGTTCTGAAGCAAGCTCTAAAGCGAGTCGAGAGGCATAGTTGCTCCTGTACTGTTTTGTAGTTTGTTTGTTCGAGTCATTTTCCGAAATAGGAAATGTTCGTTTCAAAATCAATACGTGTAATTGGTCGGAGTATTGTCAAGAAACGAACCATTCTCTCACTTGGAGTACGCGTAGTGGTACACATCAAATCATCAACTAGGCAACGAGTTTATTTCATTTCTCAGCACCTCTGAATGGGAAAGCAACGTTTGCAACTGCAAAGTCTGCAGTTACTGACGAGGACAAAAAGATCAGTGAGACTTATCAAAAACTCACCCAACGAGAACATATTCTGAAACGGCCTGATTCGTATAGTAGATCTGCATCTTGTTTGTCACACCTAGTTGGGTCTGTGACCACCACAACGCAAGCGATGTGGGTTTATGACGAAGTATCACAGTCCATGAAGTACAAGAATATAAATTATGTACGGGTAACCATTTTTCTCTATTCAATAGAATCCTGGTTTGATCAAGATTTTTGATGAAATTCTGGTGAATGCTGTTGACAACAAGCAACGGTGCCCAGAAATGACAACAATCAAAGTGACTGTTGACAGGAACACGAACACAATCACTATTTTCAACGATGGAGATGGTATTCCTGTTGCCATTCACCCAGATTATAACATGTACATTCCGTCCCTGATATTTGGCCAGCTTCTCTCGGGAACGAATTTCAATGATTCCAGTAAGAAAGGTACAACATAGAGTTCTGTTATAATCCAGTTACGGGAGGCCGAAATGGATTTGGAGCGAAGCTGACAAACATCTACAGTACCGAATTTCGCGTAGAGACTGTGTCAAACGAGAAACGATTTGTTCAAGTAATCGAGAAATGAGACTCAAATGCAGGTGTTTCGAAACAATATGTCTCAAGAAGACAAACCTCGAGTGACCAAAGCAACACGAAGCAAACAGTACACAGAGATTTCATTCAAACCAGACTTGGCTCGATTTGGAATGACTGAGTTGGATGAAGATACGATTGCTGTGTTCAAACGACGCGTACTTGATGTTGCAGGAGTTACAGACGACTCAGTGAAGGTTTATTGGAATGGAGAAAGGCTGTCCATTCGGAATTTTGCTGATTATGTGAAGTTGTTTGATGTGGCATTCATTCGATTGGTTGAATATAGAGAACTCTGCAGAATATGGATTTAGTCAATCAATCAGGTGATGTTGAGTCGCAGCGAATCGATCTGCAAGTCGCTTTTGGAGCCTCGCCTCGATGGCAGTTTGCTGTGATTCCTACTCCCGTCACATCCATCACTCCATTTAGCGTTATGTTACTGCCTCCACGTGATAGATAGATGTGCTTTGTAAATGGTGTTTTCACAAGTCGTGGAGGAAAACACCTCTCCTATCTTACAGATCATATTATATCTCAATTACAGCCTGTTTTAGAGCGACGTTTGAAACGCCCAGTGAAGCCCTCTACAATTCGGCAGCATTTATGTGTGTTTTGTAACTGTCTGATTGAGAACCCTACGTTTGATTCGCAAACAAAAGAATTTCTAACGACAAACAGCAAGGTAAGACAAAACAGTCATGTTGATCATAGGATTTTGGATCTGTTCCACAATTTTCACCCTCTTTTATTGCAAAAATCGAACGTTCCGGGATTGTTGATTTAGTTTCCACGAGTATGAAGATTAAGGACCTCCAATCATTGAAGAAGAATAGCGGAACCAAAGCAAGTCGAGTAAGCTTCGTTGTAGGATGACTCCCAGTTATTAGATATCCCTAAGCTTGATGATGCCAACAATGCAGGAACCAGGAAGTCAGGTCAGACAACTCTGATTATCACAGAGGGAGATTCTGCAAAGGCACTGGCAGTGGGTGGATTAGGTGTAATTGGCCGAGATAACTATGGAGTGTTCCCCCTGAAGGGAAAAGTGTTGAATGTACGTGATGTAACAGAAAAGCAGTGCGCAGAAAACGAAGAAATTCAGAATTTGGTACGAATTCTAGGACTCAAGTATTTGTTTGTGTGCGTGTTCATTATAGGTATGGAAAGGAATACAAGGATACAAGCTCACTTCGCTATGGGCATTTATTAATCATGACAGATCAAGACTTTGATGGATCTCATATCAAGGGACTTGTTCTCAATTTGTTTGAAACATTTTGGCCATCTCTGCTTCGTTTGAACTTTATCTCTCAGTTTATCACTCCAATTGTGAAAGTATCACGAAAAAATGAAGAGCACACTTTCTTCACCATGAAAGAATTTCAAGACTGGAGTACAAGTGAGCATGATTTAAAAGGGTGGAAAATCAAGTATTGCTAATACAGATGTCTGATGTAGATATTACAAGGGTCTGGGAACATCAACGGCGAAAGAGGGGAAGGAGTATTTCAGTAATCTAGAGCATCATGTTCTCCCTTTCGCCCCCATCACATCTGCAGAACGAAATCTGATTGATATGTGTTTCAAACGCTCTCGTAGTGAGGAGCGAAAAGAATGGATCGATCAGTTCGATCCTACTACATTTATCGATTATCGTATGCTGTGATATAGGCTTATAAGCAGAAAAAACTCCCATCTCTATCGATGACTTCATTAACAAAGAATTGATTCAGTTCTCTCGTCAGGATTGCATACGATCTATTCCCAGTATGATCGATGGGTTGAAACCTTCTCAGCGCAAAGTATTACATGGCTGTATTCAGCGTAACCTTACCAAGGAATTAAAAGTTGTCCAGCTTTCTGGGTATGTCTTGTTGTGCGATGTCATATAGGTACATATCGGAATCTGTTCTCTACCATCATGGTGAACAGTCACTCAATCAAACAATTGTGTCGATGGCTCAAGATTTCGTGGGTTCCAATAATGTCAACTTTTTGGTGCCAAACGGCCAGTTCGGTACTCGATTAATGGGCGGAAAAGACTCTGCCTCTCCTCGATACATCTACACATATCTACACCCTATCACTAAATATATCTTCAAAGAAGAAGACACTTCCTTACTTCCGCCTCAGCAGGAAGAAGGTGTCCAAATCGAACCTTTGTTTTATCTTCCAATTTTACCCACTGTTTTGGTGAATGGTGCAGTAGGAATCGGAACAGGGTGGAGTACAAATGTTTGCAATCATAATCCAATTGAGGTCGCTGACAGACTGATTGCACAACTGCAGGGGAAAACAGTGAACCAACCACTGTATCCATGGTATCGTGGCTTCGTGGGTCATATTGTGGTGAAGGAAAAGGGATATCAGGTGTGTGGAAATGCTTCGTGGATTGACGACCATACGTTTGTGATCACTGAACTACCAGTAGGCCACTGGACCCAGGACTATAAACGATTTCTATGTGACTTGGTAGAGCAGGGTGACTTGATCACCAACTTCCGAGAAAACCACACAGACACGGAAGTGATGTTCACCATTACTGTGAAGGACGAACGAGTGGAAGAGTTGAAAGATCGGGAAAAGCTGATGAAGGAGTTCAAACTCGCAGGAACACTCACTACAACAAATTTCATTCTCTTCAACTCGAGAGGACATATTCATCACTATCGCGATGCAGATGAAATTATGGACGAATTTGTAGAGTTCCGCTTACCCTTCTATCAGCAACGGCGTGAATCTCTGTTGAATCAGCTGCAGAAGCGACGAATGGTGCTTCAAAACAAGTCAAGATTCGTTCAGTCGGTGATTGATGGTAGCTTAACTCTTCGCAACAAACCCATAAAAGCGGTCATGGATGAGATGGAGAAGATGGGATTTATGAAGTATGGAAAAGATGGAGAAGACCCCACATTTGACTATCTGCTAAATATACCGCTGAGCGGACTTACAGAGGAAAAGAAAACGCAACTAGAAGCAGAGAAAAAAGAAGCGGAGAGGAAAGAAGCAGTATTGAAAGAAAAGGAAAGTAAAGATCTCTGGATTGAAGACTTAGAGGAGTTCAAAACGAATTTCCTTCAGATGGAGACCAAACGACTTAGTGAGCTGGTTCAGAATCAGAAGAAGGACGGTATGCACGAAGCATTTACTGTAGATCACTATTTCAAAAGTCAAATTAGGAATGAATAGCTTGTTTTCAAAATAAATCGACTGTTCTCACAACGAACAGACTATTTTCAAGAAACATAATGTTAGGATACATATAACTACAAAGACAGTGACGAGAAGAAAAAGGAATGATAGCTTTGCAATGTCACTTTCTCATTCTCTTCCTTCCACTCATCTTTTATTCGTTTCCATTCCTCCTCGACCCACACACGACACAACAGATTGCTGTTCTGCAGCTGTGAAGTGGGAACAACGGTTTTCAACACATTCGTGACCACATCAATTAATGGATACTCGTAAAACGAAGGCTGAAGAAGCAGAAAATCGCACAAATAAAAGCAGCGAAGTGCGACTTGCTCCATTGCTTCCTGCAAAACATGCTTCAAAATCGACAGGAGTCTCCACACCACCGCAACACAGGTGACCGTCGGCACTCGCCATTCCAAACTCTCCAAAAATAGACGTTCGAGATAAATCATTCGGTACACACTTGTGTCGTTTGTGATTCCAGAGAGCTTCAGGAGAAGCCGGGGACTCGCTTTGATCGACTCCTACAAGTCAGCACAGACGTTTAACCAAACCGAATACTTGATCGACAAACTCAGAGACACAATCCCAATAAGGTGCAGATCGCCTCGCTGCAGACTGTGGATCCCCGAGCTGCTCATAAAACGGTCCAGCAAGTTGACCGCGATATGATATGTCTCTCGGTGCAGATAGTGGTCAAAACAGAACTCACTCATCCAGTGCAATATTGTAGCACGGTTCCGGGGAGAGTACCCGACAGAAAGAGCACAGGTAGAGATCTTTTCCACCCGTTTTTCCCTCTTCTTGAGCCATTCGACAAAAGAGCAGATCTTTTCATCCATTTCCAACAACTCTGATTGAGTGGAAACAGGAGAAGGAACGAGGAATAGCGATTTCTTCGAAGCAGGGGTTTCCGCCACTGTAGGGGACGCAATCCTTTTCTGAGAGGTTCTCTAATACCATGACAGAAGTTAGAGAGCTCTTACTTCTTTTCCCAGAGATGCTACAGAATGTGCTTCGTCAGAACCTGCTGAATCCTTCTGAATAACAGTTGAGGCTTCTCCTCTTCCTAGTCCCTGCATATTCCAAGAAAAAGCCAATAAATGAGGAAGGGAAACAAGGAAAAAACAGAGGGCATTCCCTCAGTTTTTAAAACCAGATTCTTCCCGCCAAAGTTGGCGGGATTAAAAATCCTGCAAGAACCATGAATTGGTGGTTGTTGAAAAAATACTTTGAGCATACCACTCCGTTTACAGGTGTGGGGAAGTGATAATATCTAAGCTACTTTCCGACTTTCCTTTTCTTGGATTCGACTAGAAAATGCACCAGAATTGCTTAATTAGCATGGGTAGTAAACGACTTCAAACAATCTCTCTTCCTCATTGATTATCTGTCGAATGAATCAGAGTGATCACATAGAGTCAGTGTTAAAACGATACAATGATTTGAGGGAGCTTTTGGAAGAGAAAGAGAAACAGCGGAAGATAGAGGAAAAATTTCGTTCAGAAACTGTTGAGCCTATGTATTCTAAATGATTCACAGGTGGAAGAGCCAGATTACGAGATTGCCAGCAAGTATGCATCTACTATCGAAATTATCGATTTACTGCAAGATACAGTAACAAACGAGAGGAGGAATCAAGTCCAGAGAGTCGAAAGCCGCTGTGTATAGTGTTTTAGTATTTAACGTGACTATTAGAAAGAATCAATTGATGAACTGTGTTCACGCTATGTAGCTATTGGTGGGATACGTCATTCGTAGGGAATTTCGCTTACTGAGACATATGACTTCTCGCTCTCTGCTTCTGCGCTGCAGAAAGTGGAAGAAGTGCTGCGCTCAAACCGAAATTCGCTCTATTCGGAGAAGTTTGGATATCGGATTTATCAGCGCGATCTCAACACTCTCCGGAGCGGAGAGTGGCTGAATGACAACGTGATCAACTGCTTTGCGCAGCTGGCGCAGGAGAAGGCGGCTTTGGCGGGAATTCGCTGTCATTGTTTCAATTCGTTCTTCTTCAAGAAGTTGTCGACGAGCGGTTATTCGTCTGTGAGTCGTTGGACGAAGCGAGTCGACCTCTTCTCGCTGAACCGTGTCATCATTCCTATCAACACGAGGAATGTAGCAGCGAGGATCGTGTTGAATTGTAGACACATTGGACGATGGCCTACATCGACATGGACGAGAAGGAGGTGTGCTACTGCGACTCCATGGGGGGAAGGGGCGAATGGGTGCTGAATATCCTTAAAGGGTATCTGAAAGACGAAATGAAGCAGAAAAAAGGAAGAGAACTCGATGAGAGGGAATGGACTCTCACCGATCGGGGAAGATCGGTTCCACAGCAAGATAACTGTACAGATTGCGGAGTATTCACTTGTGCAAACTGTTTATTGGCATGTCTGCGACTTGTGGGAGTTTTGAGGGAGATTTACGACTAGCCATTTTCGTATAACCAACAAATGATTCCATTAATTCGCAAGTATATTGTGTATAGTATAGTGCAGGGAAAGTTATTTTGTGTTTGTTTCATTCAATTTTTCTTGTACTCTATTTTGCTGAATGGACACTTTAGAAGAAGATATTATGCAAGGGGTTTCTTCAATGAGCTTTTTATCGAAGCCTAAGTTCACTCGTCAGTCTGAGAGTACAGTACCGAATAGTAATACTCCGAATCCTCTACCCAACACACCAGCAAAGGAATCACAGCCAACTCCTTCGAACTCTTCCTCCTCTGGCTCAAGACAAAATGACGCTCCTAAAATAAGTTCCAAGTTTTTTCCTCCTCCTGGGCCTGTTTTTAGGAAGAAAGAGAAGGTTCCTATTGAGAATCCCAAGAACCAGTCGGAGTATTCGGATTACTCGGACTCAGCTTACTCCTCCTATAGCTCAGCTGAAGAAGCTTCCCCTTCGAAAGAGAAGCAAACGAAATCGAAATCTCTGGAGGACTATCCTACGGTGACAGCAGAGCTCCGAAATAATCTACTGCAGTGTAGCAGCGATGTAGGATATTTGATATATGTGAAGAGTAGATGACTCGGTTAATTCAAAATTTGTGCAACGAAAACAAGTGGTTGAACGACATGTATGTGGAGATCCGCGACTCCCCTCTCGCAGCAGAGATCAAGCAGCAATACGAAGACACGATCGCAGACTGGAAGGACAAATTCGCCGATCTGCAGAGAAAATACAACAGCTCTCTGGACGAGGCGGATGCCCTCCGCGCCGAGAACGAGCAGCTCCAAAAGGCGTAGGAGTCACGTGTCACTAACATCATAGCAACACCAGACTTCAAAACCAGCTGCTTCGCGTAGGGAAGGTGGTTCGATGACACGTAGATCGAAGAGTTGGAATGCGATCTAAAATCAGCCACAATTCGTCGCGATGTGGTCGAGAAGGAGCTGAAAGAAGCGCAGGAGGAAGTCGACAGTCTTCAGGCGGCAAAACGCAGTCTGGAAGCACAGCTCGACGACCAGAAAAAGCAGCTGCGATCACTCAACATCGAGGTGAATACGCTGCGAGGCGAGCTGGATTCACAGAGTCACAAGTCGCGTTCGTCGGAAGGCAAACGAGCGTTGCGTAGTTCGGATGATTCTCGACAGATGCGTCAGTCTGATAACTCGTATTCTACTCGTTATTCCGACGAACCACGACAGGCTCGTCAGTCTGAAAACACGCGACAAACACGACAAACTGAAAGCACGATGGTCGTCTACAACCGACAGCCGGACCTTCCTCGACGTGACGATGCACATCTCACTGTGTTCGCTTTTCTCTCTCTTCATTTGCAGGCCATCGCGTTGTATGACTATGAGGGAAATCGAGATTTCAACTCGTTGCCGATGCGGAAAGGTCAGGAAATAACTGTCATCAAATACAACAACTCACGTGACTGGGCATTTGTCAGCTTCAACGGAGTGACTACATGGGAACCTTCTTCTTATCTACGTGTGACGGAAAATCGAGCAGGAGGATCTGAGAGGCCTAGCAAAACACATTCGCGAGAGATCATTTCTGGAGTGGGAAGTCAGCGTGCTATCGTTATTGCAGATTTTGAGGGCATTGATCGAAGCGAGATGACCGTGAAGAAGGGAGAGATCGTGCAGATCGTCAAGGAGGATGGCGACTGGCTGTTTGGAACTGTGGGAGCAAGAGTGGGAAATTTGGGAAAGAGTGATTTGTAGAAAGGTTGGCTTCCAGTATCGTTTATTGAAATGATTTGAAGGTGATTTCATTTGTAACAAACACAATACAACTAAAGCAATAAAGAGCGCAACGAGTCAGGAAGAATTTCTACATTTAACTTTGTATTCCCTTTTGTCATTTCCTTCGTTTTCTTATGCAATAACTTGGTTATCAGGAGCAGCAAGAGGATCAAAAACACTACCATCACCACTGCTATCATCACCAACATCATTTCATAGTTGTTCACAGTCATTATGCCCAGTGTTGTTACCAGCGATCCTTCCAAATTCACCACTTCTATTTCTATGTTCACCAAGGGCAATGGCATGCTCACTTCTCCAAAAATCTCTCCTGTTTGGTCATCCAATACGAGACCATTAGGCAGAGGCCCTAAGGCAAAGAATACTACTTCTGCACCCTGGACAACAGGCATAATTGACACGCGTGTATTCTGTTCAATATACCATATTTCCACTGGATAATGAAATTCTACAGGAGCGTTACATCGACATAAGTTTCGAGTATCGGTCCAGTTTCCTTCATAGCAATAGTGATCGATAGACCCACTGTATAGAGAGGGACATGGCGCCAAATACCAATTGTATGAGGGAATAAAAAATGTGAAATCAGGAGTAACAGAAACGTTCCCTATTTCTCGAATATCACAAAATCCCTCAATTCTTTCATTCCAAAATTCGATCTCTGCAACTTCTAATCCAGCTTCTATTTCGAAATTCCGAAATTCGAATCTGAATTCGTTAAATGCACATTCATTATAAAAAGGAAAATCCTTCAGCTTACCCAATCCTAACGAGAACACTTCGATATTTGTTGCTTCTAATAACTTAACCCATTCTCTGGATTCCACAGGCTGACCCAATTTCGCCAAGTTCATTTCCTGAAGAGATAGAAGTTTTCTTCCATACAAAATGATATCACGTGGAGAAGATCCAGGAAGATCTCCAAAAAAGAAGGAAAATCGCGAAACAAATTCAAGAACACCATTATCTGAGAAGAAATGTATAAACAAGAATCGGTCGGAAACATTCTTGCTAAACACAGAGTAATAATTACCATCAGTTATTTCTTTAATGATCTCTGTGGACCCTTCAGAAACTGAATTCAGGTCGATGACCTCTGCATTTAATAGAGATTGAGAAGTACCATATCCAAATGAAACTCCCACCCGAAAAGTACAGTTTCTTGGTTTCTGCGGTTTCTTGTTTTCATGAAGCTCGACTGCGATAACATTAGTCCCTTCTTTTAGAGGTGAGAATTGTAAAGGCACCGTAATTTTATACTCAATATCTTCTTCATAGCATGACACAGCGAGTGTTTCACTGGTCAAATCTCCATCAGGAACATTCCATCGATGAAACTCCTGCCCATTCAGATAGAGAACAAAACCAGCATGGATGGTGATAAAGATGTTTAGAATCGGAGTCGTTTCAATTCCTGATAACACCATTACAGTCTTAAAGTACTGTGCTATTCCACTATACTGTGGGAACTCACCAGGTATAGCAGTTTTCCACGTTTCCCAGGAAGGTTCAATTCGCTTGAACCAATCTTGCTCTGGTGCTCCATTGAAGGAGAAATACCAAGGGATCAATTCCTTCCAATCATCTCTAACAATTAGATCCGTCCAGATTTGTGGAAATCCGGGATTCACTCTTCCTTTAGCAAGAAGTCGATTATCTTGAGAGATATAAAACTTAGAGTGAAGGTCCCCTTGGCATGACTGATCCATGATCATTATGTGAAAAGCATCCAAAGGAAGGCAGTGAGTAAAGCACTCTTCCGATGAAACTCTTAATGTAGATGATCGGACTACAATCCATTCTGAATTAAACAGACCAATCAATACTTCCATCTCAGATGAGGGAGTTTCATCAGGAATAAGGGAAATACGGAGTGTGCTAGAAGGCCATTCACAAGTCACGAATGAAACAGAAACGATTTCTTTCACTATCTTATTCTTCATATTTGTTGCAGAAATAGTCAGTTTATTTGGAGGAAATGGCTCACTGACAGAACCCGTGATACATCCTGTTCCACTGTTAATCGCCAATCCGCGAGGAAGATCTGGTTTAACAGAAAAAGCATCAAAATATGGATACTGGGGACAGACTGTGACAATCGGAACATTCAAAAAGGCCTCAATTTTTGGAGTCTCATAACGCAGTGGATAACTTGAAGAAACATTCATGTTCAACGAATAGAAAGTAAAACGAGAAGCTTGAACCATAGGTTGTCGATCTACTGACTCCACTCTCCATAAAACAGCAGAAACACTTTGTTGCTGGCGAGGAATAACAAAACACTGTGTCTGAAGACGTGAAGTCCATACCACTTTTGACTGACTACTGACCAAGATCCAATTCTTGTCTATCTGAAACCATACCTTCCATAACACCGGATCATATTGAGGAGATTCCAACGATGAGGTTACACAATACTTGTTAATCACATGCCTCGAATTATATTTCATTGTAAACGACACAGATGCTCTCCCATTTACAAAATTGGATTTCCAATAATCAGCTGTAATCTTGGACACAAGATTTGAAGGATCATGACCAGGAAGACCATCACCATTAACAGACAAATCCATAGCACGTGCACAAGAACTCAATTCAGTAGTGAGTCGAAAGATGCATCGAAATAGAAAGTATTTATTCTCAGTAGAGTCCAGCCAGTGATGTGAGCGTGGAAAATCACGGAGCAATACAGCAACGAGATTCAAACCATTATGGAGTTTCGTTGACTGAAAAGTCACTGTCATCCATGTCCTATCACTTGTACTAATACTGTTTATGACCAGTTCTTCATTAATCCACACACTCACTCTACATGAATGACGAATCTTCATCTCTATACTAGTCACATTATTCACTTCCTTCACATCCATCCAGCCTCGCCAACACATCAATCGACCTATATGAGGAATGTATGGATTCGATGCAGTGTACGTATCCCAGTGAGAATCATCATAGAGCACTTCTTCCCATCCATCCTCACATCCATCTTCTACATTTTGCTTCCATGATTTATTCTCATCAATTACTCTGACTGGATTTACAACAGCCTTTCCTGGTAAATTCAGCTCACAAATCGCTTCAAACGACATGGATGATACCAGTGGGAACTCTGATCTCCCACTATAGTCCGGATAAGGGAGCTTCACTGTTAAAAGACCAGGATTCTGTGTTTGATACTGCCTCACCGTGGGAATCACATTCGAATCGATAAATGTAGTTAATTCGAAAGGTTGACGAGGAAGACAATAGTAAACATGCTGAGTAGACATGGAAGAAAACGACGCGTATCCACATTGCTCTACAGAAAAGTCGGAGGAAGTTATGTTCCAACACTCTATGTTGGAAAACATTAAATTTGTCTTCTCTAGTAGAACAATGGAATGGTTGTGGTCGCATCCTATATCAAAGAACGACACAAATCTCACCTCGTCCTTCCAACCAAAAAGAAGCCATTGATTGACTATGATCCTCCATATTTTCTCCTACTATTGTAACCTTTGTTTCTCCCAGGGGTTCTATTAACTGCCCAGATAAAATACCGCTTAATGGATGCAAAGAAAGCGTTGTTGGGAGAGAAGAGAGGAGCGAAAAGTGTGAAAAACCTGAAGAAAGTGGAGCGACATACACCTCCTCAAACTGAAAATAATTAATGATTCGTGAGGGATATGTTAATTGAGTGAGACTCTTTACACGAGTTGATAGCAAGCTAAACTCGCTAATAGTCGTTCGGTATGGATTCCCGCGATTATCCACTACATCGTTACAAGAATTCAAAATGAAGAACAAAATCGAAGACGAAAATAACGGTAGTTCTTTGGATTGTTATTCAAAGGGAATGTCAAACGCTGATTTCGATACTCAAATCGGACATTCCATCGAATATCCAAAAGTTCAAAATCGACACTATTTTGGGAACCGTAAAATTCCCATGCAGACAAATCAGTAGAATCATTTTCTGAGCTTGACACGATAGAATACTCATTTACAAACTCTCCTCTACATTAACAAAGGAAATTCCAAAAATACAAGGGATTGTGATATTCGATATAAACATCAGCATCGTGTCCTTTAAACCACCACTCTGTCTTTCGATTGTTATCAAACGCATCGTTAAGAGGATGTGCATAAAAATCCATATCGTGTTCGGAGCGCAGTTTCATTTCTTTGGAGGTGGGGGTTTCAAAAGATAAAAAAACAAGATGTGCAGTGAATGGATCCGTGGTATGATTATCATGGATCGGAGAAATTGGCCAGGAGATGTGAACAGCTACTGTGACTGAGAGAGAGTGGAAATAGCGGTCTAGAGCTTCTCTCTTTACCGTTTCCAAAGGAGTGTCAGAAGAAGAGGCGTCATGAGTGAGGAAGTGAACCCCATTGATGTACACCTTGATGGAGTACAAATGGTAGAAATAGAACTCAAACGAAGAGTACTGTTCGAAAACGTCAGGAGGGAGGGAGAAAGAGGTCCGATAATAACGTTGAAAAAGCAAAGGCAGGTATGTACCTTCTTTCCCTACCGACCACGAAGAATCGTCAAATCCCTCTTTTATCCAGTCCGAAGATACTTCTGAATCGATGTAACGCCACATACTCCAAGGAGTGATAGGGTTGAATGCTTGAATTAAATGAATGGAGAGATAATACGATACATAGAATAGACTGACACTTTTCCAACGTCTACAGCGCCCCGAATCACTGTCGTCTTACCAAACGCTTTTACTGTAAAAAATGATTTCGAATCCCAAGCGTCCGCAGTTCTATAATTAGTACAGATACAAAAGCAAACGTAGATGAACAGATAAATTGGTAATAGTGATGGTCAACACAAATTAGTTCTGTATCAACCCTATAATCTTTTCGATAGCCATACATCGATGTCACAAAAGCAAAGGAGGAATTACGAAACTGATACACCTGAAGAGACTGTGCTGCAGCTTCTGACCTGTAGACAATCTCAATTGTATAAGGGTAAAACGAAGGAGAGCAATCAAGAGGAGATGCTACAAATAAGGCGAAAAACAATCCCCATACTAATATAGGAAGATACAGTGATGGAGAACAGTAATAACACAAAAAACGACATTCCAAATGATTTTGAGAAAAGAAAACCCATTTTTGGAATCTGTATATGTGCTTCAAACTTTGCATCTATCCCTAACATTTCGCTTTTGACGTTCTCTCTCGAAAGTGGAAAGTGTTTGGAGCAAGATGGCACTATTTGGAAGATGTTGGAGTCTGCTTTCTATGAGATTGGTGAATCCTCTCTTTCAGAGAGGTATCAGCTCACCACTGTTGATCCAGTCTCCTGCAGTGACTGTACACACATCGCCTCTTACTTTATCTACATTACTTGGATTGTAGTCGTTAGTGCTGTGAAATAATCTCTTTAGGAATCCAGTACTATCCCATCTGTGGGACATTCCCTTTTGGGTACAATTCTCCAGTGTGATGAAGAAGAGAAAAACCAAGATGAATCACCACAAAGTAACGTGTTAACTTTGTTTCTAAGGACGTAGTGGAAGAAACGAAATAAGGCAAAGCGTTTCAAGACAAAGGCCCATAACCAGTAGTGAAAGAGATTCACAGTATATTTCATTTTGTCTGTTTGTTTATTCACAAGTTCCAGAATTGAAGATGTCTTGGTACCATGTTGTTTGCTTTACGGAGATAGTAATGACTAGATTCTGTGGATTTACATAGTCTATTTATGTTACCAGTTCTCTCAGTTCTACCAAAGTTCATCGGATACTGTATATTTTGCCAAAAATGGATTCAATTTAGTAGGTTGGAAAGTCTGGGAACTAGGGGAGAATTACTTTCCAACAGCACATAGAATCCAAACACAACTAATCTATAATGGTTTGCCTGAATTCAGTGAACAGTAGAGTTGCAAGCGTTGATTTATTTCTTAGGGAAGAAGTGGTGGAACCGATTTCGGAGCATTTTGTATTTTTCACTCCTGATATTCATGCGGGGACAAAAATCGATCTTGTTTCATCGTTGCTTTACCTCAACCAATCGATTATCCTCTCGTCTTTGAGCGGTGGCTTGAAATCGTACTACAAGCCACCAGTTGCTGTTACTGCTTCGTTCCAACCGAACGACACTCGTCCTCAAGTCGTGGTTCCCAAGAAGCGTGTTTTGGGCAAAGAGGAGATTCCAAACCTCGCGTCGGAATATTTTCTAAAAAGGAATTTCGACCGCATTCGTCTTCATCCCCAGTTTCGTATTAGCGACTGCGTTGTCTGCATGTTTTATCCTAGTCAGTGTCAAATGTTCATTCCGTTCAATAAAACCGTGCTCTTTTTGCCCGCTCATCGCTTCATGCTCAACCGTTGCTTTCCTCTGGACAACCGAAAACTGATCCGGATGATGTTTTCGGGTCTCGACAACGTGCTCGTGGCTGCAGCGGATCGATACGATGCGGAGTACATTAACTACTTCAGCGGTAAACATGTGCCCATCATTCAGGCATCATCTCTTTTTGCACAAAAAGAGCCCGATTTTTACCATCCCCTATTTGAGGAGTTTCTTGTGACTCCCATGAAATATCGGTCCGTACCGTATCTTTCAAACATGACACGTGCTTGTTCCAAACAGGGGTATAATTGCTCCTTCACCACTGTTCTCCAGAAGTGTGGAAAGGGCTGGAAGACCTCCGTTTTGTCTCAGTTTAAGGCGGCGATCGTCTTTCCCTACGCCGTTCTCTCCTACTACCTGAACGACCTCATGAGTGCCTGTATTCCGCTCTTCGTGCCTTCGCCTCGCTTTCTGATCGAGCTGCGGATTCTGAACGATGTGCGCAACTCGGACGACGTCTACTGTGGACGGCGATTTCTCGCTCCGAAGAAGAGTCCGGAGAGCGTTCATCCCTACAGTCCAGAAGACTCCAGCGAGGAGGCGCAGCTCTATTGGCTGCAGTTCGCAAGTTTCTATTCTCCCGCAGTTGTGACCTTCGACAGCTGGGACGACCTTGCTGTGAAACTGCATCGCACAAACCTGACAGATGTGTTTTGGAGACGGAAACGGGAGAATGAGAAAATCCGGAAACATAATGTGTATGAGTGGAAAAAGGTATTTAGACTCATTCAGAGAAATCGAGAAATACCGTTTTCCTACGAAGATGCCTTGAGCAAGTTTGGTGTAAACTCCTTCTTTTAGACATTGTGTTTGTATGAAAATCGTACCTAGAGTCGATTCTACTAGGCTATCCATGCCGACTCCTAATAATTTATCTATTCTGACAAAACCACTCTTTTCCAGTGATG